>WIPJ01000114.1:18990-37227 GCA_018155075.1 Cassiopea andromeda
TGTTAATAGTTGAATAGAATATATAAATATAAATATATATATATATATATATATATATATATATATAATTATTATTGATTATTGATGGTCTAAGAAAGAAAATTATTGATGGTCTCAGAAAAGCATTTCCTATTGGCTTTTGTGCATCAGGACAGCCCATTTTTGCTATCACAGAAAGTTTATTGTCCAGAAGTAAGTCTGCTTTTGAGTATGCTTTTACATACATATTTCTTGAAGGCCTCTGGAAGTGGCTTACAGCAAGATTCAAAGAGATAATAGTTATAATACTACTCCGAAGCCTTGGCAGCTTAAGTGCATTTTTAGAGCATTGTCCCAGAATAAGAGCATAGAGGTATTAAAACAATGCAAACTGAATTATAGATAATATCCATTCTCCTCAGAATTCTTCATTTGGTGTTAATGATAACTTGAAAGCTATTTTGGATTCAAATGCTATCTTAAAGAGTGATGATCTGTTGTGCACAGATGGCTTGTCTCACATTCACAAAAAAACTTTAATGTTCATAATCTGTTGCATCACCCTATCAACCAGTTGATAAACATCACATCCTTTAAGCTTCTGCATTACCATTCAAATTCTAGTGAAAGCTCTCTTTGAAAAAAGGAATCTTCATTATTTTACTGGCGCAACGCTCCATTGAAAACCATATTCTTGTTTCAAGCCTACGAGATGGCCATGTAACAATATTGATAGTGTGTTGCAGGATTGTATTAACAATCATTTCTCACAGGCTCGGCAGATTTTACACTGACCACTTTATAAGACAAAGTACACCTTCAAGGAGACTGATACTCACAAATCAAACTCTATTGTATAATACACAATATTGACAGAAGATATCTTAACGTTTTTTATTATTTCTATCGCACATAGTCCGATAAATATAACAGACACTTTAAGCTCTTGCAGGCCTTAAACTCATTCCTGAGACCGCATAGGTAGCTACTACTTTGAAAAGCTCTTTAATTTGAAAACCATTTGCTACTAAATGAATCTTAGCCATACTCTTTAACCCTCATTGCTGTTTGTTTTAAGTATAGAGCGTAAATACCTTCAGCATTTGAGGAAACTTAGTAAGGTATCCACAGCAACGCAGCAACAATGTTCGATAGTTTAGCTACCACGGTTAAGTCCACGGCTAATAAACGCAAAAAGTTTCTCCAAAAAGCATGAAAAGCTCTTAGTCTCTCTCCAAAGCCATAATGTATTATAATATCCGTGACATAAGCAGCGGAAACATGATTTATTTCCTTTGTGCGTCTAGTGTGCACTAACTTTCTGCCTTACTAGGGCGTCATTATGGATTTGCATGCCAGGCCACTCTTTTGTATATAATGGGATTAGCCAGTCAGTGCTCCAGTTCTATTAACTCTATGGGTAGAACTGAATAGAAGGTAACCCAAGGGCCTGTCCAAGTTTTTGTGAGAAAGAATACAGAACTTATAGTTGCAAATATGGAGAGATCTAGCCATTGATGGACGTGTTTTCTGGCAATGGTGTGTAAGTTCTCAGAAAGCCATGTCTTGCCTAAATCCGCAACTGTCAAGTGCCAAGAGATTTTTGAAAGCACATGTCGGTCATACAAAAGATATTTATTTCTAGTGAAATATTCAAGCATTTTTTGTTTTTAAGCATGGCAGCAAGGGTAAACAGAAGAATATCCTTAGTGTACTTGTCCATATCAAAGTTGAGGAGATATCAAAGATATCTGAATTATTCGCCTTTACTTACAGGAGGAATTACTGTATAATATCTCGTTAAATACTAAAAGTGCAAATATCACTAGAAAGGCATTCTGTACTCGGCTGGCTTACACAAAATAGTAATAAACAATAAAGCTATAGTATATACAATGCTGTGTCGGTAAGGAGTTGTTGGTCATTCCATGGTTTGCTTCTCATGCAAATATGCAGTACGTGATGCGTATGATGATTGTGGTCATTTCAATTTTTATATGGTTGAGGTGAGGTTTTTCGATTTCTCAGCTCTTTGCACATGTCAAAAGATGATTCAGAAGCTTGACCACAAATAAGATGAGAACATGTTGATAAGTGTATAAACTTTACTTTACGGTGTGTGTTTTCAAAATGTTTTAGAAGAGGTCGGTACTTAAATTCCTTTCGTTGAGCATTACGTTCGAGATTAGTCTCAAAGCATGCTGTTAATTCTATAATATGTCATTTATCTTCAATACTTAGAACAGCGTCAGGACACCTTTCACCAATTAGAATAGACGGCGAGAGGTAGCCTGGTAGATCTGCGTATAGTGTAGATGGTTTCAAGTACGGCAATGCTTGGGCCAGGCAATTTGGCACTGTATTTTGTTTCCATATATAACGGCCTTGTTCTAAATATGATTTGCATCCAGCAACAACATAGAGGAGTGACTTGGACTGAAGGCAGAAAGAGGAATCAGGTGTGATGGCAAGTTTCCACGTGTAGAGGTTTCTTAGTAGCAAGAGTCTTGTTTAAATATCTAATGGTGAAATTAAAGACGTTAGTAGGGAGGCTGCTCTGAGCTTTGGACCAGACGGAATTAAGTCTCTTCAGGAAATTCTCAAGAAGGAATGACATGATGAAGCCTTGAGAAGGCAGCTTATATTGGAGCTTTTCAGTGTGGTCATAATAAGAGTAATATGTAGACAAGGTAAAATCTTTTCCATGCTACTAGTATTGTTATTAGTAAGGTCCCTGTCTGAACAGAAAGTTAAACAAAACTTTGAAAGTAACTTTACCAATAAAATGTAAAAGCTTAAAATGTCTTTGAGTAGTTCTTCTTAAAAAATGCTGTAGCAAAAAATATAAAATAATGACAATAATCCTTTCAGATGTTCCTTAAGTCTATGCTTGAAAGCAACAATAGAGTCTGAACATAGAATATCAAATGGTAGTTCATTGAAGCATGCTGGGCCTTGGAACCAGGACTTTTTTGCCACTTCTCTTCTAACCCTTGGGATGCGTACTGTAGTTTTATTGCTTCTTGTGCCATAATTGTGTTTAACTATGCCACCATAGAACGCAAAATGTGGAATGTAAGATACATTTGTTAAAAATTTAGCATTACACCCCTGGATATAAGCTCTCAGATTTTTTCCAAGTGATTCCTCCAGGCCCATTGTTGCCACCATTGAAAAATAGGTTTGGATACAGGCTTGCATTATTAAATAATGAAACAGAAAATTGTTGAAGGTCCTTTAGCTATCAATGATAACTTAAATAGCTCAGACAATGCTTCCTTTCTTAAATTTGTTATTTATTAAGCTTCAATTTGCTCACTTATGAGATTTTGCTTATTACGTGAGACCAACTTTCAGTTAATTTCAACACTTTTCCAGTCTACAACGTTTATTATACTTTAATATGCTTCTTGTCTCTCCCTTTAAATACGCTCTTATCAGACAACTTCTTCCTTTGCAATTTAATATCAGATTTATTAGCTTATTTGACCTCACAACTTTCTACAATTGCTTGAATTGTACTGTCTTAAGCTGAAAGGTGCCGTCATAATCTTTGCACATGTAGCTTTGTGGGTTTTTCCATTACTGTACTTGTTAGCAATGTCCTATAGAGTGGATATGTCTAGTTAAGGATGGACAATTTCAAATAAATACGAATGGCGTCCCTTTTATCGGTTAACATCTACGTTGCAAAGACTGTTTGCGTCTGTAATAAAGTACTTTTAAGCACTTTAGAAGGGCCGCGGCGAAACCGTTTAATTTAAACATAGCCATACAAAGACAGAAACGTGAAGACTATTCCATGATATCTTGAACGTTTTGAGACAACGCCTCTCATCATCAGCTAATTAATTATAATTAAATGCGGCTTATATAGCTAAAATGGAAAAACAAGTGGGAAAAGAAGCGAGAAAATCAAAGCGAATCTCAAGGGAAACTTCAAAGGAAATGTAATGGGTAGTATTTAAATAGGTTATAACGCTGAAATAAGGACAGATGAATCAAATAAATTCCTATATAAGGGAGGAACCAGTAACAAAACCAAGAGAAAAAGGTAGTAAACAGGTTAAAATGTAACAATAGTGGGTAAAGAAGAATTCTGCAAGTTGCAAGTTACCTCTCTCTCTGTCTTAATCCCCCTGACGTCTGTTAGTCATGATATTTTTCCAGTTTAATCTGTCTACTACTTTTTACTGAATACATTGACGCCTTAGTTATTAATGAGACTAAAATTGATACATCTTTCCCCAACAATCAGTTTTTGATAGGTGGCTTTAAAAGCCCATATAGACTTGATGTTTCTGGGAATCGTGGAGGTATTTTAGTGTACGTGAGGGATAACCTCCTATCTCAACAACTCAATACTATCAGTATTTAACCTGATATTCAGGTCGTAGTATTTGAAATTAATGTTAGAAAACAAAAATAGTTGGTGTTAGCGATCTATACGCCATCAAATAAAAACTCAAAGTATTTTTTAGAGCGAATATCAAAATTATTAGATCAATAATAAAGATATGAGAGTGTAATGGTCCTGGGAGACCTCAATCTAGAACCAAGCGATATAGCCTTGGTATCCTTAATTCAAGATCATGGTTTGTATAACATGATTAAACATCCAACTTGCTTGAAGTCTTCCAAGGGCAGTTGTATAGACTTGATATTCACAATTCGAAAACACTCTTTTATGCATTCCAAGTCATTTGAGACTGGATTTAGTGACCATCATCACATGATCTATATCATTCTGAAAACAACGTATATTAAGCTCCCTCCAAAGAAAGTTATTTATCGAAACTACAAAAACTGGTCTCATTTGCAATTTGAGGATGAGATGAGGCGCAAGCTTACCTTAAGCCATCCATCTGTGTATAGAAACTTTGAATTAATCTTTGTGAATGCACTCGAGAAAAATGCCCCCACCAAAACTAGGATTGTTAGGGCTAATAATAAGCCGCATGGTACTAAAGAATTGCGGAGAGCTATGTCCCGAAGATCAAGGCTGAAAAATATTTCCAAGAGTAACCGAGAGGAAGATATCAGAAAATATAAAGATCAAAGGAATTTGGTTGTTAGATTAAATTTACAGGCTAAAAAACAGCATTTTATGTCAATAAAGGCAAAAACAGTAGACAATGACAGAAAATTATGTACAACTGTGAAACCTCTGTTCTCGTATAGAAATCCAGTAAGTGAAAAGATCAATTTGATTGAAAATGAGAAGTTCCTTTCAACAGATGAGGAAATTCAAGAATGTTTTAGCAATTATTTCACGAACATCAAGGATAATCTTGATATTGACCCGTACTTTAAGGAAGACCCTCATCCACTGATAATAGAGGAAATGGTCATGAGAGCTATAGAAAAATACAAGGATCATCCATCAATAAGGGTGATCAAGCAGCATGCAGATGGTAACACCTTTAAATTCTCTCATGTAAACCTAACTGAGGTCATGAAGCAGATAGATCTACTTGACAGTAAGAAATCTAGCAGTGGAAATATTCCAACTGATATTCTAAAAGGTACAAAAGAATTAATTTGCCCTTATCTAACTGGCTGCATTAATTCTGCGAATTATGATTGTAAGTTTCCAGATGAAATGAAGATAGCTGAACTTATCCCTGTTCACAAAAATGATGACTCAAATTTAAAGGAAAACTATAGAGCCATAAGCGTTTTACCTGCAGTGTCTAACGTTTACGAAAGTTTCCTAAAAGATCAAATTAGCCCATATTTCCATGAGATACTCTCGAATATCTTATGTGATTTTAGAGCTTGATATAGCACACAACATGCTTTGATAAGATAGCTGGAAAAATGGAGGAGATGCCTGGATAGCTCCAGTCTGGTAGGGACAATTCTAATGGATTTGTCCATAGCATACGACTGTTTGCCTCATGGTCTCCTTATAGCAAAACTAGAAGCATATGGATTAGACATGAATAGTCTAGCTTTATTGTATAGTTATCTAAATAACCGTTATCAAAGGGTAAAGATTGGTTCTCATAGAAGTACCCCAAGGAAAATCAAAATTGGCGTCCACAAGGATCGGTACTAGCTCCCCTGCTTTTTAAAATCTTCATTAATGACGTCTGCCTAATCAATTTAGATTCAGAGATATGCAATTTTACAGACGATAACACCTTATACTCCTGTGGACATGATCTGCAAGAAATAGTGACTAACTTGGAGAATGGCCTTTGTCAGTTACAAGAATGGTTTAGTAACAATGGTATGGTAGTCAATCCTAGAAAATTTCAGTTAATATTCCTCGGTATAGAAACAAATAGATGACTACGTCCTAACATTGAGGGAAAGAAAATTCATGTAGCAGATTATGTTAATTACTAGGAACAGAAATAGACAGCAAATTAATGTTCAGTAAACATGTTGAAACGCTATGCTGTAAAGTAAATAAAAAGATCACTGCCTTCTCTAGACTAAATAATTTCATTTCTACGAAACAGTCACAAGCTCTAATCACATGCTAGTTGTAACGCTGTAATTATATCGAACTTTAATTATTGCCCTTTGATATGGATGTTTTGTAATAAAAGTGGAAACAAACAAATTGACCGAACGGAAAAAATAGCATACATGTTAACAACTTGCAGAAAATCATGATAGAAATCTTCAAATCCATGAATGAAAGAAAAAATTTTACTTATAATCTAAGAATACAAAATTTATGCAAACTTCCATCAGGCAAGACAATGAACTTTGATCTTGATTCGATATCTTTTAGGGGTAGTCTCTTGTGGAACACCCTTGATGACAGCATAAAACGAGAGAAAACTTTAGCATGTTTATAGAAGAGGATATGCAAATGGTCTGGAGCTAGATGCACTTGTAAAATATGCCAATAAACCACCGTACCTACATATTTACGCATACATTATTTTTGTGCATGCAGTATTTTTATCCTATTCTTTTAACTTCCTGTAGACTAATATGTTTATTTATTAAATAGTTGGTTTTAATTAGTATTCGTATATACTATGTACCTCTGTACCAACTCTAAATATATTGATTGATTGATTGATTGATTGATTGATTGACTGATTGATTGACTGATTGATTGACTGATTGATTGACTGATTGATTGATTCTAACCTGTTTACATACTACCTGTTAGATTTCCTTTTAAGTTTCCTTTGAGATTCGCATTGATATTCTCGCTTGTTTTTCCACTTGTTTTTGGTGAACAATGGATTGCTTACGAACGCAGTATTATATTTCTATTGTTTATCGTTTGTTTGTTCACGCTGAGTGCTACTGGTGAAGGCTAGCTTCCGCTTAATGTTGATTTCAATCTAGAAAACACATGAGAGTCGTCGTCATTGAGTAAACTCTAAATGTATCGAGAACGGAGAACTATTGAATTGCGAATTTATTCAGTGTCACGGGGCACAAGGCATTTAATTCTCCGCACTGAAAGTGGCGACCCAACAAAGGACAGCGATTTCCTTCGGTATTGTGATCGAAGCATTTGTTTATAGGAGAGAAATTAAACGGCCTATGAGTTACTGCCTGCTAATGGATTCAAAAAGGAAACACGAAAGAACATTGCAGCTAGCAAAGCTAACATTGAAAGAAATCGAAGAAACCGTGAAAGATGGAGATGATAACGATATCGAACTTCGGTATGAGCAGACTTCCGGCCTAATTAGAAAATTAGAACTATCAGTGGATTGCGTTAAAGACTCTATGTCAGAAGAGGAAAAATGCTTGAAGAGATTACAGAATGGTCACAGCATCAACAGACAGAACTAAAAGCCTTCAGAGAAATGCGAAAACAACTTTAAGGAAAGGTATCGAAAAAGGAAAGAGAAATTATGGACAAAAGCATAAGACACGAAATTGAAAAACAAAGAGCAATGAATGAAGAAACAAAACGAGCCAGACTTCGTGAACAAAAGGAATTAGAAGCTGCTTCCATACGTCAAATTGAACGAGAAGAACAATGGCTAAAAGAATAGCTGTAACTTGAATACGGAGCCAGAGAATTGACAACCAATCAAGGTATTGCCATTCAGCAGCAAATTGTTCCGGCAGTAAAGCTTCAGCATCACATTATATCACCATTTTATGGAGATTATAAAGATTGAATTCGCTTCTGGAATCAATTTTCTGTACAGTGGGTGACGCAGTCAAATCAGAGATAAGCAAATTTAACTACCTTTTGGACCTTACAGAAGGAAAGCCAAGGGAGGATATCCTAGGCCTACTCCATACAAAAGAAGGCTATAAAGAGGCAAAGAGGATATTGACATCCGCATACGGAAAGGACATCAAAGTGCATAGGGAACTGGTAAAGGAGTTGGAAAGCTTGCATGTCATCATTAGCACACAGAAAACAGCCAGTATCCATGACGTCTATACCAAACTGTCACGTATTGTCAGTACTCAAAAGACCTTAAAGAAATTGGACACTGCTCAGAGCATGGTGTACACCCTTTTGGAAAAGCTTCGGCCTGTTAGAGAAATTATAGCCCAAGGTGATGATCAATGAGAAGAGTGGGATCTAAACCAGCTGACCGAGAAATTACGAAAGTATGTTGACAGGAATCCTTTGAAAGCAGACAGTGAAAACAAAGCAAACAATGGAAGTAGAGAATGGCCTCATAAAAGAGACAAGCTACTCTTGTACCTTCTGGCACAAAGGTCTTCTTGCTAAACTGCCAATGTTTGGTCTTCACCACACCCTCATTAAATGGATTTCTAGCTTTCTATCTGATAGGTCAATTGCAATTAGGGTCGATGGCTACCTCTCTAATCCTCATTCTATCAACTTAGGTGTACCTCAGGGCTCTGTCATCCCGCCTGTTCTGCTCATCCTCTTCATAAATGACCTGCTTTCCTCCAAATCTTCCAGTGTTGTCTCCTTTGCTGATACACTTATTTGATTTCATCTTTTTCATCAAATCCTCAACACCTTGCCTATTCTAATATTTCACCATATCGTAACACTTCAGCCTCACTTCTCACCAATGACTTGACAAATGTAGAGAGGTGGGGGTAGTGACAACCTTGTTAAGTTCAATGAAGAAAAGGCAACAGAAGTGGTTATATCAAGTAAACATCACCAAGATTTCCCCCCCCCCCGTTTTCATGAAGGGCCATAAACTGGACATTTCATCTTCAATCACTCAACTTGGTCTTTCTATTTCATCTTAGCTCACTTGGAAACCCCATATCAATTCCATAGCAAAGCATGCATCTCAGAAACTTGGCTTTCTTTCTAGAGCACATGGCTATTTCTTACCTTCTCCACTACTAACTATATACAAATCCCAGATTCGTCCTTCTCTGGAGTACTGCTCTCATGTCTGGGGTGGTGCTCCTAAATCTTCTCTCCATCTTCTTGACAGAGTCCAGTCTAAAGCTATCTTCTCATCAACAATCCAAACCTCACTAATTCTCTACAGTCTCTCTCCCATCATCGTCTTGTTGCAGACCTTTCCATTTTCTACCGCTATTTTCACGGACATTACTCTCAGGAAATCAAGAATATTATTCCTGATCCAGTGAGGCGTGTTCAAACCACCAGAAGCTCTACCTATTCACACCCTTTCCACGTTACACTACCTAATCCACGAACTCTATCTCACAAATCATCTTTCATTCCTAGAACTTCTCAACTGTGGAACTCATTGCCACCCACTATATTCCCTGAATCCTACAATTTGTCATCTTTTAAATCTAACATCAACAAACTTGACCTTGTCTCCCTTTCCCTCATTTTCTCAGCTTTTCCTTTGTCGGGGCTTTGTTATAGGCCCTATGGCCTTTCCCCGATATTAATTACTGAAAAAAATAAAAAAAGCAGGAATTGGGCACTCAGCTTAAAGCTGCAAATCACGAAGTTATACAAAATGCGGACAGAAGAACCATACCTCTATATGTGAACAGCAATTGTCATCAGTGCTAGATCAACTAGCAGTAAAGAACATGACAGTGTCTAACAGTGATACAACATCAATCCATGGAGCAGTAAAGGCAGTTGTGAAAGGCCAAGAAGCGAGAATCATGATTGACATAGGGATGAGCAGCTCCAACATGTGCTCAGATTTGGTGACCTCCCTTACACTTAAACCAGTCTGCCAAGAGACCAGTTGTGTTGAGCAAGTGTATGGAAGAGCGACCAGAATGGTGGAGATGTAGAGCATCAACATTGCTTCAACAGCTGGAGAGGCATTCTCATTTGATGTGCATTGCATAAATGCTGAGAAGCCTATCCTAATATACCTCCCCAACCAAAGAATCGAGCAGCTAAAGCAAAGATACCCAAGACTGATAAGACTACAGATAAGTGATGATGGATTAAATGAAAGACAGCTGACCAGTCATTTCATTTTAGTAGGAGGGGATTATCAACGAATAAGGTCAACAGAACAACCAATTGTTGGGAAAAATTCTGATACTGATCCAGGTGCAAAGTTCACCATGCTGGGGGTGGATGATAGTAGGAATGCAGATACTAGAGCCATCTAGTGTTGAAAAGGGAATTTTTTGTGCGGTCAAGCAAAAGTGACTTTGAGAAGCTGTTCAGTTTAGAAGTACAAGGACACAGTGATAAAGACAACAACATTAAAGCATTCCATAACCCAAATAGCACAGAGAGAGGGTGGACATTACATAACACGGCTTCAATGAAAACATAGGCACCATTGTTGCCAAGTAATAAGGAGCTGGCAAAAGTTAGGCTACTTAGCACAACAGAGAGACTGGAAAGGATTGGGAGACTGACAGAGTATAATGAGGTGTTTCAAGATCATCTTAAAGAGGGCACAATTCAAGAAGTTCCAGCAAAACCAACTGGAGAAGTGATCCATTGCATTCCTCACCAGGCAGTCATTCAGGAGAATGTGCAGTCAACAAAGCTAAAAATTGTCTATGACTCCTCAGCTAAGCCAAATGCTCAAGTTCCATCATTGAATGACTTTCAAGAGATGAGACCAGCTCTACAACCACAACTGTTTGACATCATTCTGAGGAATTGTATGAAAGTGCACTGTATCACAGGTGATGTATAGAAAGCATTCTTGCAGATATGGATTCAAGGAGAAGATTGTGATGCTCAAGGAATCCTATGGTATGAGGACCTTAATGAAAGGAAAGTGGTGGCCTATCATCTAACAAGATTGATATTTGGTGCAGGACCATGTCCTTATATTCATGGTGCTACACTGGACAAACATGTGTCAAGGCATAAGGAGAGCAATCCTGAAAGCACAAATGTTCTTTTAGAAGGTAAAAAAGTTGATGACATTTAATACGGAGGAGATTCTGCAGAAGAGCTGGTGAAACTCAAGGATGAGGCTACCGCCATCATGAAAGAGGGGGGATTCACATTGCACAAATGGAATAGTAGCATTGCATCAATAGAAAGCACAGCAGCTGAAGATCAAGTTAAAGACGGCTCTGGGGAAAAGAGGATGCAATCACGAGGTCATGAGAAGAGACCCATCAATGTGACCAAGATCCTTGGTATTCAGTGGGATGAGGAAAGGGGACTTACTTCAGCTCAACTTTCAGCAATGCATTACAGCAGGTCATCATGTGACAAAGAAAAAGATGCTTAGTGTGATCAACAGCATTAAAACTTTTCTTGGCTTTGTCTCACCAGTGATGGTCACTGAGAAGATATTATTCAGTGAAGTTTGTCTGAAGAGTTTAACATGGGATGAAGCAGTTCCTGTGTAAATTCTCAAAGGTTGGAATGCTTGAATCAAAGGATTCCCAACTGTGTCAGTGCCATGAAGCATCATGAGCTGTGGATGAGGGATGGTGTCACTTCAAGGATTTGCTGATGCCAGTAAAGCGGTATTTGCCACTATCTATGCTGTGGTTACTTATTTGGATGGAAGAACTGAGCAGAATTTGTTAGCAGCCAAGTCTCGCATTGCATCTAGGTATTTGTCAAATCCTCGATTAGAGCTGGTAGTAACTCACATGCTGGCAAAACTGATGAGGCATGTAAAGACAATGATAGGCCTCATCAATATTGTGGTGGACATGTGGTCTGAAAGCATGACCATACCATACTGGCTCACTTATGGAACAGGAACAGCATAACACTGAGTCAACTGAGTCAAGGGAGTGGATGGATTCATTACTAAAAGGCTGCAGATACTTGCAGCTGCTTAGAGTAACTGCATTCATCATCATATTTGCTGCTAATTGCAGAAACAGATGTAGAAGAGATGCTCTATTGACAACTGAAGAAATAGAGGCAGCAGAAAAGTTTTGGCAGAAGTTTTCTCAAGAAAGTCATGAATTAGTAAATGTAACAGAGCTCCGACAAGACAGCACAGGAATTTGAGGTGCTTTAGAAGAGTGCAAGGATACAATCCCATTTTCATCCCCAAGAAAAGTATTGTTGCTGAAGAGATTTTGGAAAACTGTAACAAAGCTACCTTACACGGGGGAGTCCAATCAACGATGTGTCTAGTAAGGGAAAGATTCTAGATCCTTCAACTGCGCAGAATTGTCAAAGTGGTGTGGCACAGATGTAATAGTTGCAAAAGGTTACGAGCAAAGGGTATACACTTGGAAGGCTTTTCAATGCTGCCAAAGGCTAGGATAGAATGTTCAGAGCCATTTCATACAACTGGTGTGGACTTTGCAGGTCCACTGTTGTACAAGACGGGAAACAAGAAAGTCAATAAGGCATATGTCATACTGCTCACATGTGCTAGTATGCAGGCTGTTCAGCTGGCGCTCTGTAAAACTATGAAAATAGATGAATTTCAAATGAAGCTGAGATGGTTTGTTGCAAGACAAGGAAAACCTCAAGTGATAATTAGTGATAACACAAAGACCTTCATTGCTACAAGAAGATATGGCTTGAATGTTTGAAGAAATGGCAGAGGTCAATAAATACTTGTCAACAAATAGAATTAAATGGTAACACAGTCTATTATGCTCCCCATGGTGTGGAGGGTTTTTTGAAAGGATGATTGGGGTAATGAAGTCAGCATTGTCAAAAGCAGTAGGCAATGTCATGCTCACATTTGAAGAGCTTCAGGATATCTTACTTGATGTGGAATGCTTCATGAAGGATCGCCCCCTTGTTTACATTGGAGAAGAATTTGACTGGCCTGCCATTACTCCAAATATCTTGACTAGAGGTAAAAGAAGTACCTACTTGGAAGAGAATAGTGACGCTGTAGATGAGCAAGCAGATGTGACTAGACGATTAAGGTTCATTCCACGATGCAGAGAACAGTTGCACAAACGCTGGGTAAAGGAATACCAAAGAGCAGTTCATGAGAGAAAGAAAACAGGTTGCCAAGCCAGAAATCACCAAACTAGGTGATGGGAGAGTAATGCTAATCAAGGACTCGGTGAAGGTCAAGGGAAGGTGGAGACTAGGAAGAGTTAAGGACAGTATTGTTAGAAAAGATGGCGTTACTAGAGGATACAAGATACGAACTAGGAACGGGTACATCGTTGAGCGTCCGCTGCAGCTAATCCAAAATTGAGAGATTGATGGTGAATATAGGGAGAGTGAAGATGGCAAGAGTTTAACCAAGGAAGCGGAGGAATTCATTCCGAAGAAGACTTGCAAAAGAAGATGCAAGAGCAAAAGTAGTAAGCATTCAAGTCTATGAAGATGAGAAGAACTAATATTAAAGTGGAGTTGCATTTTAATAAGGGGAGAGTGTGGCAAACAATGGATTGCTTACGAACGCAATATTATATTTCTATTGTTTATTGTATTTTTGTTCACGCTGAGTGTTACTGGAGACGTCCAACTTCCGCTTAATTTTGATTGTAATCTGGAGAACAAATGAGAGTCGTCGTCATTGTGTAAACTCTACAAGTATCGAGAACGGAGAACTAGTGAAATGCGAAGTTATTCAGTGTCTCGGGACAGAAGGCATTTAATTCTCCACATAGCTATATATGCCCCATTTACTTATAAGTAATTAGCTGATGATGAGACACATTGTCTCGAAACATTCAAAACATCAGTGAATAGTCTTCACGTTTATGTCTTAATATGGGTATGTTTATATTAAACAGTATGTCTTACATTCTGGTTATGTCGCATTAAAAGAACTGAAATGAATTACATTGTCTTTCATCGTGGCTCTTCTTTTCAAGTTCATAATGCAGCTGTGAAGCCCAAGAAATGTTTCAATCTCAACTATAAAGTACTTATCTCCCAAGATAAACTAAGCACTTTTACCAAATTTGCTTAATTATGAATTAGAACAGCATATCAATCCATAACAATAAATATATTATCGTAATACAACTTTTAATTTGTCTTAAATCTTATCTGAATTATTTCCTTCCTTTCTCGAAATTATTGGTTCTTCAATATCTGTGCTGGCTGTAGACCCCAATTCTTGATAAAAGGACTTACGATATACACTGGTGGCCATATGACTTCTATCATGATTATCAAATGCATGACGTTGATCGTTAGGATTGCTACCTCCATATGCAGATTCGTCCTCTTCTGGTTCTTCATTCTGCATGTCATGTAACACTTCATCAAATACTGTTGCCATAGTATCAATCTCTGAGATGTCAGCCTTTGACAATTTCATGTCAAGAGCTCTTAGATTTTGAGCCAGGTGATTTCTATTGGTTGTTCGTGGAATGACTGTGACATTATGATGTAATGCCCAGCTCAATACGAGGCTGGAGACAAAATAGTCATAGTGAGTTGACAGGTCTGTTAATAGCGATGATGTTAGAATGGGATTGCTTTCCAAACCGAGAACAGTCCACATTCCACCTGGAAGAAAACATTCACTATTATACAAGGAATGGAAAAATATCATTCGCATATATTACAGATGTAAATTCTGATTACTTTGCAATTCCGCAGTGGTGACTAAATGCACATTTTATACCCAATGACAACGCATTGTTGGTGAATAGGCTATCATTACACTAACCTAAAGTCAACAAAAGCTTGGATTGTAGGACCCTCTTTCCTGCATTGAACACTAGCTCTTGACAGATGACGAGACCATCTCTTCTATTTCATGCAGTTGTATCTTGATTATGACGCAAATGGAGAGCTTTGAAGCACAAGCACCGTACCTTTTAACCCTGGTTCACGCCGTGTCTATCTTTGGCTGTCACCGACATTCAGCGGGAGATTTTTAAGGCTTTTGTCATGACATCTGGTCATCGAGAATCTGTGGTGACTGTTCAATGTGATTAACACCATCTAAGCAGATCTGTGTCAAGGAGAATTGATCTTATAATTGGAGAGTGGTGGTAGAATTTGGGCTGTATTAGTGTCTACAGATTAAAAGCTTTTGATCTGCGGTGACGTACTCTCAAGTGCCAAATAAATGTAGGGTCCTAGTAAACAGGGGGGTCGGAAAAGTTCCGAAACGTAATAAACAGGGGGGTCGGAAAAAGTTCCGAAACGTAATAAATGATTATACAAGGATAGAAAGAGCAAAAACAGGTTGCCATTAAGTATGAAGCTAAAATATATACAGCAGTACGCTATTTCACTATGAAAATTGGGTGTAAATAGTACTAACCAAGAGAGGAGATGAAATGAGGGGTTTGTAAAAAAGTCCATTTCCTTAACATTAATAATGGGGGGTCCTAATACAGTCCAGGGTGGTAGAAAAAAATCGAAAATTAACACGCGGGGAAACGTTTATGTGGCGCCTGAGAGTAGGTGTTTGGATTTGAAGCAGAAAAGAAATCCAGGAAAGAATTTTGCATAATCTCACAACAGCGCACTGCTTAGATGGTGTTCATCACATCAAAGCCTAAAAAGTCCCCACTGAATGAAAGATCGTGTGAACCAGACTTCAATGGATTCGTGGAATGTGAACTGTCTAGTATAAGGCTGGCTTTTTGTTCACAGCTTATCATTCAACACCTGTCCTCTTAAACTACTGACTTCAAAGTGGGGCTGCCCACAGAAGGCCGATTGATCGGTATTCAGTTATCAGTTCTACTATTCGGTCAGCGAGTTCTCAGATCAATTTTCCGGAAGGAGTCATATTAGTTGATTAATAGGCTAGATTTGAATTCCGCTTTTATCCGGGTGCAGTAAAACTCTTTGATTATCTGATAAGAAGCCCCGTTACCATATGACAAACATAAAGTTGCCGCGTTTTATTGCATCATATATAGAGGAAAGGGGTTGATTGACAAGGAGTAACCAGAACCGCCCAGATTTCACCAGACCGCCCAGATTTTGCTAATCCACAAAGGGTACCATCGAACTGCCATGAAGTTCTCCGTTTGCCTAACAATCTGGATACGCCAGCATGAAACAGGGATGATCACCTTGTCATCTGTCACGAGCTAATGTTCCCTACAGGAAAGTGGATCCTATACTCTACACTGTTGTTCCTACACTCTAAGCTGTTGTTTACTTTACATGGCCTAAAAATTGGGATAAATTTGTCTCTGGGTTCAGAAATCTGGCCAAAATATTGGCATCTTATGTCATATATAAGAACATCCGTTTAATCCCCGTCCATACTGGAAGTGATGTACGGTACACCGAATTTATGTAGCAGACAGCTTCGAGGATTTATTGTATGTACGTGTACGGCCAGGCACCAAATTGAACTATTAGACAAACTTTACCACAGCACGAGCTCACGGCAACATTCTTTTGACATACTTAAAAGCTTTTTTCGTCCGACACTCATCAGAGTATGAAAACGTCGGATAGTGACCTAACGGTTAACCGAAATATATATCAAGATGTTGTTAACATGATAGGATACATCTAGTTGGCCCCAAGTGTGACCAATTAGAACCTATTATCATTGTTTACTTGAAGAGTCCCAATGGGAAAAGAAACTCTTTTCGTCTACACAAGACCGGGTTTTGAGTCTTGATGTAAACAGATTCTAAAACACTTACGTGAAAAGACGATCTTGCTTGCCCAATGATCCGAAAATTGTTGTCTGTACATATTTTGGCGCATTCTGGATTTGCAAAAAGGTGTTGTCCTATGGCCGATTCGAGCTCGGTACGTAGGACGCACTACACAGAGACTAGCAGACAGAATAAAACAGCATGTCCTCACGAGCATCAGGAAGAAAAGTTATACCGTAAGAGAACAGCCACCTCGTATATGTATAAAAGAACAATTCTAAAATTAATTGTGAGTCGACCATAGGACAACACCTCACCAAAATGTATATAGACAACAATTTTCGGATCATTGGGCAAGCAAGATCGTCTTTTCACGTAAGTGTTTTAGAATCTGTTTACATCAAGACTCAAAACCAGGTCTTGTGTAGACAAAAAGAGGCTGTTTTCTCTTTAGGATTCTTCAACTAAACAATGATAATAGGTCCTAATTGGTCACACTTGGGGCCAATTAAACGCATCCTATCACGTCAACAGCATCTTGATATATATTTCGGCTAAGCTTTAGGTCACTATCCGACGTTTTCATACTCTGATGAGTGTCAGACGAAAAAAGCTTTTAAAGAGCACATGAAATGAAAAACAAAATATGTCGGTGGGCAATTTGAACACGCTGATAACAAATTTCATATTTAAATTGTCGGCAAATGATTGGAAATAGTTAATTTTCACTTGATACTGGCACTATTTGGTGGCTCTTTCGATTGGAGACTGGGCCGAGCTTTATTCTTGCATGTGACGTCAGATTGTTTGTTAAGAATCACGATCGTGTTGTCGAGTTCATATAGGCCACTATGTCAGCGATTGATTCTGAGAGTGATAATGAGTATTATGGCAGTAATGATAGTGACGAGGAAATAGAAGTAACTGCTGTCGCTAGTATCTTTGAGCTGTACTTGAATGAGCCACTGGTTCCCAAAGATGATGGCATTAGAGGACAAAACCAGGTCGTAGATAATGAGAACAAGAATGTGGATGGGCTTACACGGCAGGAATTTGAAAATAGATACGAAAGGGTTAAACTTAGTGTGTTTGTTCCTATTGTCGTCCAGAGCTGTTAGTTGGATCTCGAGAGTTTCTATATTGCCAAGAAATAGCCGAAGCTTATGGAAAAGTTGTGTTCGACCGATTGACTGACACTTATACTTGCACAACCCAGCATGAAGACCATGCAGCTCTTGTGAATATGACTATTTTTAAATGGTGGTTACTTTACTAAAAAACAGACAAGGAAAGAATTATAAGAAGAAGCATGGTCAATCAGAGAATGAGTAAGTCTCTTCACCAGCACTTTTTTCTGGTTGTCAAATTTACCTTCACTACACCTCAGCAACCGATATATTCTACCAAGCTAGCCTCAGTGTTTGTCTA
>WIPJ01000114.1:52890-64155 GCA_018155075.1 Cassiopea andromeda
TATATATATATATATATATATATATATATATATATATATATATTAGTTTTACGCTTTATCACAACCTGCTTTTGTTCTTTCGGTCCTTGTATAATCATTTAAAGTCGTTAATCAAATTCTGGCCCCCGTTTATTAATCTTCGGAATTTTTTCCAACCCCTCTGTTCATTAGAATCCCCCGTTTATTTGGCACTTGAAAGTAGCGATAGCGCAAAACTTAGTGCCAAGTGCAAGGATAGTCTGTAAATAAATTTATGAAGCTTCAAATTACTACTGAAAATAACAATTTCACTTAAATATCGTTTTGTTCTGTCGATAATAATATGATACGAACCCGCCTTGATACCCGATTTTAGGGAAGTAACCATTACCGAACTTCAATGCTTCATAACTTGCGATCGGGACAAAATATTTAACGATTACAGAGGTACTTTTTTCAGAAATTTATCGCAATACTCACATTTCAAGCAAAATCAGGAATATCTCAAAGCACACTTTATACGATATTTGCCATTTGGAGCGTAGTAAAGGTGGTTAAAATGGGTCTAAATTTGACTGTGAGGGGCATTTCTTGTCATATTCTAGACTTGCTATTGGCTAATACGGTAAAGAGAGTTTAGATGTGATCAGAGCTCTTAGGCCTCGTTCGGACGTCGAACTGTTTGTAACGTTTTCTTAGGCAGAGTCGACACAGAATAGAACACGTCTGAATTCTGATGTTTATTTTCAAGACTGACTAAATCAATTCAAGTTACCTGTTAAGCATGCATGATACGTAATGATGCTAATTACAGTACATGTTGAGAACCGACAGGCTAACTATGGCATAGGGTGCAACTAATCCCTTTGACCTAGGGCCTTATTAACGCTACACCTTCCCTCCCCTTAAAGCGATAGGACTAATAATGTTACAACATCACCATATCGAATAGGAGGGTTCACTACTTGACGAAGATTCCTGGGTCTTACATTTTATGCACGCTCAACTCTAATGTCGTCTCCGCCTGTGGCTTCCTGTTCTACTACAGATATTTCTGGGCTTTCTGGGGTTGGGCAGACTACAGTCCCTTTTAAGTTAGGCATGACAGAGACTTTCAAATTATTGTGGTGCACAACCAGTTCTTTGCCTTCCTGGGTTTCTCCCAAACTTCCACTTTTTAGGTCGCCTAAGCCAAACGATACTCTGTGGCTCAATGGGGGTCCAAGTCCCCTTTCCCTGGTCATAGAACTGTTTTTGTTTTGCTTTTGCTTCTAATTGCACCTGCTGAGCTATGGATTGAGAACTACGAATTAACTGTCTAACTGCTTGCAAATAATCTGACTGACTTCTGGGGTCCCTCAGGGGCACACCCAGATCTATTTCTACTGGCATACGAGCTACTCTACCAAACACAAGCTCGTACGGGGAGAATCCTGTTGATTCATGACGGCTAGTATTATATGCAAAAACAGCTTGATCAATATGAAGGTCCCAAGTATCAGGATGCTCAGAAATAAAGGTTGACAAGATCTCTTGCAGTGTCCTATTTTGTCGCTCAATCTGCCCATCCCCTTGGGGGTGATATGCTGTAGTTCTGGTTTTCTGAATACCCATGAGGTCACATATACTTTTGATCAAATTGCTTTCGAAGTTGGTGCCCTGGTCAGAATGAAGAATTTGTGGGGGTCCGAAGCGAGAGAATAACCTCGATACTAGAATATTGGCAACAGTCTGTGCTTTCTGATTTTGCGTTGGGAATGCTTCACACCATTTTGTAAAGTGATCACCAACTACAAGTATGTGCTTATTTCCCCTGGCTGTTTCAGGGAGAGGCCCCATGTAGTCCATGGCCCAAAAAGTAAAAGGTTCACTATTACCATTGGCTGAAGTGGGGCTTGTTTTCTAGCACAAGAGGTCTTACTTTCAATACATTCCTTGCATGAACCGATATAAGACTGAACAGACGATTTCATATGTGGCCAATAAACACGTTCTTTCACCCTACCCAATGTCCTGGTAATCCCCACATGCCCTCCTGATGGTCCTGAGTGCACACTCTCCAATACCTGACTAACCAAATGCTGTGGAACTAAAATTACTCGCTTAGGGGGATCCTTGGAAACATATGTATACCGCACAAGGAGGCCATCAATAAGGTGCACTTCATCCCAACAATTCCAATAGGATCGTAATTGAGAATAAAATTTCCATGCAAAATAGGGAGGCTTTGGCATTCCATTAGACGTAATTGGCGAACTAGCTGAAGGGAGCTATCTTTCTGTCGTTCTTCCTGAAGATTAATTACTGGGGTTAGCTGCACAAAGCAGACAGCATTATCTTTCAAAGGGGTGGGGCTTAGAGGATTAATTGATGATGAGGGGCAAAGCCTAGATAGGGCATCAGAATTGGCATTATCCTTTCCTGCTCTATGCTGGGCAGTAAAAGAAAACTCTTGCAAGTCCATAATCCAACGTGCAATTCTATCTTTAGGCTCTAAGGAATGAAGCCAAGTAAGGGCTCTATTGTCAGTTATCAATTGAAAAGGTTTGCCTAGAAGGTAGACTCGAAAATTTTGGGTGGCAAAAACAATTGCTAAAGCTTCTTTCTCCATGGCAGAATAATGCTTCTCCCGATCACTAAGAGTCCTACTAGCATAGGCTACCACATGCTCATTACCCTGAGAGTCCTTCTGTGCAAGGACAGCACCCAGTCCACAATCTGAAGCATCTGTCTGCAACACAAATTCTTTGTGGAGTTGAGGGTATGACAAAACTGGGGCAGAACATAAGCGCTGTTTTAACATAGAAAAAGCATTTTGTTGAGGTGCAGCCCAAACAAATTTAGATCCCTTTTTTATTAGATCTATCAAGGGGGCAGCGACAGTGGCAAAATTTGGAATGAACTTTCGATGATAACCAGCAAGGCCCAAAAATGACCGAACTTGCTCTAAACTTGGAGGCTCTGACAATTCAGAAACAGCTTTGATTTTAGCGGGGTCTGTATGAATACCTTTAGCCGAAACTGTGTGTCCTAGATACAATACCTTGGGTGCTGCGAAGCAGCATTTAGAGGCTTTAACTCTTAAGTTGTGCTGGCGTAGGCGTGTCAAAACCTTCTCAAGACGTTCACAATGTTCTTGGATTCCTTTAGATGGGATGATAATATCATCAAAATAACAAAGGCAACTATCGTAATTGAAGCCCGACATAATAATTTGCATTGCACGATCAAATGACGCAGGGGCCCCAGATAACTCAAAAGGGACACGCAAAAATTCCCAACTACCAGTAGGTGTAACAAACGCAGTTTTCTCTCTATCTTTGGGACTAACACTGAGTTGCCAATATCCTGAACACAAGTCTAGTGTGGTAAACAAATCATAACCTTGCAATGCATCAAGTAAGTCATCCACCCTTGGTAAGGGTCGAGCATCCCTCCTAGTCACCGAATTTAACTTTCTATAGTCAACGCAAAAGCGATATTTACCATCCTTCTTTCGAACAAGAACAATAGGGGAAGCCCAGGGGCTGATACTTGGTTGAATTACCCCTTGATCTAGCATGTCCCGAATTTGATCGTCAGTTTCTTTGCGGTATGCATAAGGAAGACGACGAGGGCGTTGGCGTATAGGGGGAGAGTCGCCTGTATTAATTGTATGCCTGACTACAGTGGTATGACCCAAACTGTGCTCAAAAACATCAGCGTAGCGGAGCAATGTAGTTAGTAAGGTATTCCTTTCAAACGGGGACAAGGTTGAACTTAACGCCGAAGATAATTCATTAGCTACCTCATTGGAGACATTGAGAGTACCACCCACTAAAGCTTGTCTGTTCGTTGCTAGCAAATCAGGGGGTATCGCAGAATTAATTGGGCAAAAATCGGCAACATGCTGACCTTTGTGCAGCTCACATACCTCATTATTGGTATTTATCAAATGAACAGGAACCGAGCGATTATTGGCAGAACTAACTGAATAAGCGGGGTATAACCCCGAAGGAAAAACATGGGATGCAAAAGGTGCTACCATGCCTAATGCATTACGTAACTATGTGGAGCATGCGCAATTAAAACTACTTCACTTCTAGCTGGAATAATAATACTACTGACCAGAGTAAGCAGAACAGGGCCCTTATGAAGAGATTGTTCAAACACGAGAGTATCAGCAGGAGAGGGTGGAATGGAGTCTTCAGCACCAGGTAAAATGGGGGATTTACCGTGTGGGCCCTCTAGAAAATACCTTGAATCGTGTAAAATTAAATTAAACTGGTGTGAAAGAAGAAAATCCCAGCCCAGTATACACTGCAGTGGGGGTAAAACATTATCACAGATAAGAAAGGGGGTATGGTAAGAATGAGTACTACCTGAGAATTGAAGACGGGCAAAAATTGCCCCCTGTGAATGCAATGACTGACCTGTGATAGAAATACAAGAATTAGAATCACTGCTGTGTAACAAGGGCTTATCTGGCAACTTGTCAAACACAGATTGACTTAACATGGATAGCATTGATCCTGTATCAATTAAAGCAGTGACCTTAACATTGTTAATAAAACATTCAATAATGGCTTATCTTATTGTTAGCAGTAACTCCAACAATAATATGACGGGGGTGCTCATTACAGCCTGCAAGAGCACCCCTTAATAGTTTAAAGGAACACTTACTTCAGAAGTATTGGCATAACTAGATGGAACGTTATTTACAGTCCAGTTATTTGCACATTGTTGAGGAGAATGACCTTGTCCACAGCATAGTGTGCACTTCATTGTGGGTCTTCGTCCTTGGGGGTTTGTGGAAAACTAGCAGGTTGACCAGCAGATCTTGTGGATGTGCTGTGAGACCTAAAGGGGCAATTTCTGGCAACATGTCCCATCTCCTTGCAGAAGAAACAATGAAGACCTAGGGATTCTTGGGATGATGAACGATTTGGCCTGGACTTTGTGGACAGGGCAGCAACAACAGCCTTCTGTTGACTTTGAAGCTCCTTGACAGCCATCGCTAATTCTTGAACAGCTGAAAAAGGCGTGACAACGTTTGGTGTAGAGTCAACAGAGGTGGTGGCAGCACAGAGCAGGGGAGAAGGCGCATCACCAGCGACAAGGCGGACGGCTAGCAATTGCTTGCAAAAAGCCACCATTTCAGTCAGCTTGGGTGTTGGGTTGTGCTCCAAGAGCTTGAGCCGCATGGCCGCGGGAAGCCCAGTCAAAAATTGACGACCAAGAAGGGCTTTTTTGGCAGCAGCACTCAATGTTGGGTCAGCCTTTTCCAAAAGTTCCCTTAATGAATGCAGATATACTGCCGGGTCCTCCTTGTCGTGTAGCAAACGGGCTGTGAAATCGGTGTAAAACATCTTGCAAACAGCCGGGCACAGGGCAGCCTTAAGATTCTCAATAAGATGGGCATACGAATCTTTTTCAGCATCGGACAGTGCGTGAAAATGCATTGCAGCTACGCCCCATAAAAAGGCAGGCAATTTAAGAGCTTTGTCCTCATCAGTCCATTTGTTTGCAGATGCACAGCGGTCAAACTGCCGTAGCCATGCTGGAAAATCACCATGGTCGAACTTCTCTGGCAGAATAGTGGCCATTCCCAGGTTTACCTTTGTCACCAGTTGTAACGTTTTCTTTAGGCAGAGTCGACACAGAATAGAACACGTCTGAATTCTGATGTTTATTTTCAAGACTGACTAAATCAATTCAAGTTACCTGTTAAGCATGCATGATACGTAATGATGCTAATTACAGTACATGTTGAGAACCGACAGGCTAACTATGGCATAGGGTGCAACTAATCCCTTTGACCTAGGGCCTTATTAACGCTACATGGTCATGCGCCCAGTTAAATATGGTGGTGTAGTTTAGTGTGTTAGGAGTAGTACCCTTTGTACAACTGTCAGCCGTACATCTTTCAATGTGGATAGGAGCAAGAACTCTCACCTATGGCTCCAAGAAGTCGGTAATGCACACCAGTGGCCACACCACGGTACCTTACCTTGCCTGGTGAGCTAAACTAAGTAGAGCATAGTAGCAGCCTCATAAGAGTTGTTGTATCGGGGACGTCACCCCTTGAGTGCATAACACTAGAGTGGTGGACGAGGTGGAAGAATCAACATAGAATCAAGATGTGTGGCACGTCAATGGCATTATCGTAACAAAGAGGAGATATAGCCAGCCGCCGTGGAAGGGACTAGGGCTCCACCATGGTTTGTTATGAAGCAAATTAATAACGGCAATGAATATTGAAGAGGGTGGAGTCGGGACCATTCAAATGACACTGGACTTGAGCTACAGGGAAGAAGATGTTGCATTCTTGGTAAATAAGGCAAAAGATGATGGCAAGGATTCAAACTCGCACGGGAGGTCATTGTTAAGGGACAATCATTAGCTGTCGTCTAGCTTTGTTGACATTCGTTATTGCTTTTGGTGCTATGATTATAATTTAATCTTGAACACTCTAGAACACTCTTGAACAAGATGAATTCATTATGATTATAATTTATGTGCATAAAATTAGGGACGTGATTATTTACATTAGAAAACACGCCTAACATTATGGCTACGTCGGATAGGCAAGGTTTCCTAACAGTCATTACCTGAGAAAGTTGCTTGGGAAACTAGGAATAGACTCTTACGCATTGGTACATGGAATAGAACACTATGCCAAGCTAGAAAACTGAATAAATCTTTAAAGGAAATGGAAAACATTAAACTGGACGTACTGGGAATCTCAGAATGCAAATGGACAGACAGCAGAATAATAATGAAGGATAGTCACATCATGATATATTCTGGAGGAAGGGAAAACAAGAATGGAGTAGGAATCATCATGAGAAGGGAAATAGCAAGATCTTTAATTTGATTATTGGGCAATCTCTGAAAGAGTGATAATGATAAAGCTACAAGGGAAACCATTGAACATCAGTATCATCCAGGTTTATGCTCCAACACAAGACCATGAAGATGAAGAAATAGAGTTATTATACCATGAAATCCAAACTACAATAAAAAAAGTGAAGACGGGTTACATACTCTGTGCATCGGGAGATTTAAATGTTAAAGTAGGGAATGAAAAAACTAGTAACACAACTGGTCAATATGGGTTGCGTACACGAAATGAACGTGGAGAAAGACTAATAGAATTGTGTCAGGAAAACCAATTAATTATAACCAACACTTATTTCAAACAACACCCAAGTAAATTTTACACATGGAATAGTCCAGATGGAAAAATTAGGAATCAGATAGATTATATATGAATAAGCAAAAGGATCAGGAACTGTGTAAAGCAAGTAAAAACTTATCCAGGAACAGACATCAATTCAGATCAGAATAGCACTTGGATACCAACCTACTGAATTACAGCTCATATGCAGTTAGATATAATAATGAAACAAGAAGCAACTTTGATGCTCTCCTCGTAGAAGAACTTGAAAAGCACTTTTACAATGAAGAACATATAGAACAGGGCTTCTCAAACTATGGGTCGTGACCCCAAATGGGGTCGTGTAATAAAATGTTAGGGTCGCGTAACACTAGTACGAAGTTGTTGCATGGTCATAATAAATTATTTCGACACTTTTACCGTCAAGTTAATAGGCTATCCATTTCCAAGAAATGTGTTTTTGAGGTTGACCACAACCACTGTTTTGAAAAATCAAACAACAGCGTGTAACCAGTCATAACAATTGATGTACTGTTACGCCATTATTGCAGTGACATGCTGACTAAAACTAACCTAATTGCTCGCATTACGATATCAGAGTAGCCTAGTTTTTGAACGAAGCTTTTTTACTATGCTATTCTCGCAGATAGCACTTAAACCTAACTATTCCAAGACCACAGAAGGACTTTAGAGTTAGACTAAAATTTAAAGGAGTTACAAGATTGATTTCACTATGGACCAGTGGTTAGGTATAGCAGATTCATGTGGTAACAATGCAAGCACAAAGAAAACAGTTGATAAATCAAAAAGAAAAAGGAAATATGATGACTCATATTTGCAATATGGATTTACTTGTAGTTGTGAAGACAGTGTGGAAAACCTCTTTGCTTAATTTTGTTTTGTTTACTTTCTTTTGAGTAGGCTGTTATACCTAGCTTATTCAGCTAATTTAGGCCTACTATGCATGCCGCATCCAAGCATGGAACCCCTAGTTTAACGTCCCTTCCGAAGGACGGCGGAGTGAGCTGTTTTAGTCATTCATCTGGAGGTCGCCCATCCAGTTTCTGACCGCACACAGCCATGCTTAACTTCAGTTAAGCGAATGAAACTGGCTGGACCGCTTGGCCATTCACCCCGGAAATTTCTAATGAAACTTTGTTTGCGGAAAGCTTGAAACCCTCTAAGTTAAAAAGGCATCTTAACACTAAGCATGTGGAATCTTCGGACAAGCCAATACAGTATTTTCAAAGACTTCTCAAGTTTTCAAAGAAGCAGAAGCAGTTCACAGAAAACTTTTTCACTGTAAATGAGAGATACATGCGTGCTTCTTATGAAGCCAGTTATTTGATAGCAAAATCAACCAAACCTTTCTCAGTTGGTGAAAATCTCGCTTTATCTGCCGCTGTTAAAATGTCAGAAATTGTACACGGAAAAAAGTATGGTGACGAAATTCGTAAAATGCTCTTATCCAATGACACTGTTGCCAGAAGAATTGCTGAAAGTAGAGACGACCAATTGCAGCAGCTAACCACGCGCCAGAAGAAAAGTCACAGTTTGCAATTCAGCTCGACGAAACGACAGATGCATCAAAAAATGCACAGCTGCTACTTTACGTGCGGCATGTACATGAAGAAAACGTTGAAGAAGAATTGCTTTTTTGTCGATCTTTAAAAAGTCACACCAAAGGTACAGATATCTTCTTTAAAGTCGATGAATTTTTTACGACTGCAGGTTTACAATGGGAAAATTGCATTGGAGTTTGTACAGACGGCGCAGGGGCTATGATGGGCAAGTATGCTGGGTTTGTCGCAAAAGTGAAAGAACATGCAACTCCGGAACGCGTTACGTTTACTCATTGCATGATCCATAGGGAGGCACTCGCAGCCAAACATATGTCATTTGATCTCGACACTGTTCTTCGAGATGTTGTCAAAATAATCAACTATATGAAAAAGAACGCTCTCAACAGTCGTTTGTTTACAAATCTTTGCAAAGAACAAAATTATACAAGCTTACTCATGCATGCGGAAATCAGGTGGCTATCGAGAGACTACAGTATACAAAGGCTATTGCAGTTGAAGGATGAACTTGTCATGTTCTTGACAGTACAGAAGTCTGCTTTTGCCAAACTTTTTCTCAATGTTGATTGCGTCCTTAAGCTATGCTATTTGTCTGACATTTTCGGAAAATTAAATGATTTGAACATATCTCTTCAGGGAAAAAATGCAACATTTTTACTTTTAAAGATAGAATTGAAGCTTTTATTAAAAAGCTTACGATATGGAAAAGTTGGACAAGATGGTAATTTGGAAATGTTTGCTGTTACGGATGATTATTTAACTGAAAAAAACTTGTCCAATCTCATGATTGTCAAGGTCATAGTTGATCATTTGAATAGCCTTCAAACACACTTTCGAAAGTACTTTCCTACGGACATTGATTCAGGAAAAGAAAGCTGGATTCGTGAACCATTTGTAAGGCAATTGTCGGATGTCACACACCTGTCATTAAATGCCCAGGAAGAGTTTGCAGATTTATCTAGCGACAAAGGTTTGGAACTTCTATTTTCAAAACAGACTTCATGTGATTTTTGGATAAGGACAAGAAATGAAAACCCAACCCTTTCTGAACTAGCCCTTGACAAACTCTTGCCCTTTTGCACTACATATTTATATGAAGCGGCATCCTCAAAACTTACAACCATAAAGTCAAAACACCGATCCTCTTTGGAAACTGTTGCAGATCCTCTTCGCCTCGCATTGTCTTGTATCATTCCATGAATGGATCTCTTGTGCAAGAAACACCAAGTGAAGGCGCGGATCCAGACTGATGCAAGTGATGCAAGAGCATCAGTCAGATTCACACGACCACTTTCTCAGTATTCAGCGGTTTCCTAAGGTTCAATAGCGCTTTAAGCCTCTGCTGAGCGCAGTCAACATTCATAAATGTTTGCAGCATACGTCATGGGCACAACATCAGTGAAATTTAAAACTGATCCAATATTTTGCATCACATCACATCAACTTCCGATGCAAATGTCAAAATTGGCCAATCACACCACTTAACAACTGATGCAAATTCTGGCAGGAGCATCAGTCAGATTCAAAATTATTTAATTGGCCAATCACATCACAAGTTGACTGATGCAAACTTTGACGAGAGCATCAGTAGAACTCAAGAGGTGTTGACTTCTAGATAAAAAGATATAAGCGAGGATTATGACGTAAACGTTAACGTTTGCGTAATGATTGTTAATGTTCATTGAGATTTTGTGATGGCTGCATGCGAAGAGCTACAAGAGATTTATAAGAAATCAATTGAGCAAGCTTTGATAGGAAAATTAAACGAGTCAAAAGAGGAGCAAAGCAAAGTACTGCAAGATAAGGGCAAGACATGGGGAAATAGCAACATAAAATTATCTGATGTTGCTGCATTGCAATTCCCTATCAGTGAAAAGGAAAGGAGCAATGGTTTTAGGCCTGTGAGGTATTGTCATTGTCATTGTTTCCTATCATTGTCAAACGAACATGCCAATACTTTGGTCACATTGTCAGACAAAATATGTTACAACGTCAGCTGCTTGAAGGAAAGATAAATGGCAAACGCAGCAGCAGAAGACCAAGAATTACATGGATGGAAGTGGACAGGAAAATCGTATGGGAAATTGGTACGAATGGCAGAAGACCATAAACACTTTAGATGCATGATAGTCAACGTGCTAAAATCATTGGACACACTACGATGATGATGAATTAAGTATGAATTTAGGTCGGCCGAAATACATCTAATCCCAGTTTGAAAATAGTCTTTTGATACTACAGAAATTTACCACAGCACGAAAAAGCGGCAACATAATTTTGACATACTGACAGCTTTTTACGTCCGACACTCATCAGAGTATGAAAATGTCGGATAATGACCTAAAGGTAAGCCGAAATATATATCCAGATGCAGTAAATCTAATTGGCCCCAAGTGCGACCAATTAGGACCTAATAGCATATTTTACGTAAAGAGTCCTAATGAGAATATAAACTCTTTTTGTTTACACAAGACTGGGTTTTGAGTCTTGATGTAAACCGATTCCAAAACACTTAAATGAAAAGACGATCTTGCTTGCCCAATGATC
>WIPJ01000114.1:67569-98133 GCA_018155075.1 Cassiopea andromeda
TATGTATATATATATATATATGTATATATATATATATATAAATATATATATATATATATTTACACATACATATATCTGTTAGAAAATCAATAACATTGGCTACAGTTGGTGCACTGGAATCTTGATTTCTCTGTGAGGCATGTTACGTCCACTTATCCAAATAAACTCTGTATTGCTTTGTGGTTCCTTTTCTCCATGATGATAAGATAATTTCGCAAGATCTCTCTGAAATGTCTTGCATTTTGAGTCGTCCCCTGATAAAAAGCATGCCATCAGTCTTAGTTTTGGCCACAGTGGATGAGTAACTGTCCTGTTGTGGGCAACTGCAACACGCTCTTGTCTTTGGGTAGAAGTACAGGTGGTTACATCAGCATGTGTAGCATTTTTGGGAACCAGGTTTGAATCTTCAACAATGGTGCTGAGTACGCCTTCGGCTTGATCTTCATGAAGCTTCTGAAGTACCTTTGATAACATGCTAAATGGTGGAAATAAATAAACAAACTTATTTTTCGAAATTAAACAAAAAGCATCTATTGCTCATGCTTCAGGGTCAGCACGCCATGACACAAAAGGCTTTAATTGATAGTTGTTTCGTGAAGCAAACAGGTCTACATCTGGCCTTTCCCATACTGTTATTAGCTGTTTGAAAACAGAGGGGTTAAGTTGCCATTCTGTTCTATCAATAAATCTTCTGTTCAACCTATCAGATGCTTCATTTTGTATTCCAGGAATATGTGTAACACTGAGCCATATGTTTTTGGGATGCACCACAGCCATATTTCACGTGCTACTTTATTACAGGCCAATGAACGAATGTCTTCCATATTATAAATGAAGGCTATGGCAGTAACATTGTTCCGTTGTATATGTATGTGAACATAGGCTTCATCCTTACACAGTGATTGTAGGCCTAATTCTGCGGCCTCAAGTTCAAGACAGTTGATGTGTTTGCTTTTTTTATTTTCAAGCCATCTGCCAACTGCACATCCATAGTCTTGTCTATGTGCACCCCACCCTGCTAGTGAAGTATCAGTTGTGAGTGTGAAGTCAGGGTTAATGTGGTAAGCTTTCTTAATAAACTTTTGGGAGTTTCCAAGCCACCATTGTATATCACTGATGGCTAAAGGAGAAAAATGCATGTGCATCAAACATTCCGTTGCTATGTTTTAAAGCCGCAATCTTTTTGATTTCGAGTTGTTATGCTGTGCTTCTTCTCTGATTGTAAATGCATTTTGTATAAAATGTCGGTGCAAAGCGATTTAATAGTTACAACTTTGTGCTGTTTAAGCTGACTGTCATGTCGACAGAGTTCAGGATAAAGCCCAAATGCTCTATAATTTGGGTTGGCTTGGTTATAGATTTTTCATCTGAAATATAAAACCATAAATCTCGAAACAACTTGGAAGTTTCATTTAAATTCAATTTGCATTGGTCATATGACATTCCTACAAGGAAACTGTCATCCAGGTAACCGCTTGAAATTAGTCCTCTAGCTCGCAAAGCAGAATACACTGGTTGCACGAGCTTAGTGAAAATTCTAGGTGCAGAGCAAAGGCCATTGGGCAGAGCTATGTATTTACATAACTGTGTGCCCACCAGGAATTTCAGGTACTTTTGGGAGGAGAGGCGTATTGACACTGCATAGTAGGCATCTGTTAGATCAAGGGATGCCAAGGGTTGTGTCCATTTTGAAATGAATTGGATGGATATTTTCAGTCAGTTCTTTAAGGTTCAATATAAGTCGTAACTTCATTCTTTCTGGGACGTAGAAAAACTGGTGATATGTATTCACGTATTTCATACGTAGACCTTGTAATTACTTGCTTTTCTAAAAGGTCCTCTAGTACCCTCTGAAGAGCTTTCTCTTCAATTCGTGTAAATCGTGGCTGATGTACTGAGGTCGCTATAGGGGGTACCATGAAATCAATGTTATAACCAATAACAACATCGATGATTGCGTTGTCTGAGATTAGCTTTTCCCATTCATTTTTATGAAATTTGAGACGGCCCACCAATGGTAAATGCTGGTTTGCCAGTGTATCATCAATTTGCAAGATAGATTTCGTTGCATTAAATGTTTCGTGGAAAAAGGGTTGCTTCTCTTGCTTACCTTAAAATACGGAACAAATATCTTCGAACTGGTATTTACTTGCGAGGTTGATATTGGGGGATATTTTTCTGGGGTGTACTTCTATACCCTGTGTACGCAATTTTGTGCCTTCCAGTATAGCCTCTGCCCCGGCCTAGAAAAGAAAAATTTCTTTTATTTTCAGGTCTTGCATGCTGACTGCTAGAAGAGGCATTTCTCTTGTAGTCTGTGTGTCTTGATGCTATCTTGGATGTAACTTTGCTAGCTTCTGTCAAGTCCTTTACTGATTTTCCAAGTTTGTTCCCAAACAAAAGGTCTTTGACAGGATGTTGATCACTGCATAGAAAGCGGTATTCAGATTCCATGTCTGATTTAAACAGAGCTTGCCTCCGTAAATCTATTTGATGCGAGGCATCACTTCGCAATAACAAGCTATCTGACAGCACCTGTATTATATTAGTCATTAACTTCTCTGAAAATGCCTTATCTTCGGCCCCACTGGCATCCATGAGGTCAGTTAGCCCTTTGGCCACTGCTGTGATTCCTTTTAATAGTGGCTTCTATGCTTTTAGACGCATCATGTCATCTGTTTTGACGTCTTTCCACACACTATTACATATCTCAGGATTGATACGAATAATCTCAAGGCCTTGGCGATTTCCCGGGGTTGGGTATGTTTCAAACAGCTCGTCGCGAGATTCTTTACTCGCACCCTGGCATAGCACGTCTGTTAGCAATATTGAGAGATCGGCATTAAGATTCTCTCCGTTATGCAGCAGGTTATTGACAACCTTGCCATGCCAGCTACAACTCCTTTGAGTTCTAGTTTACAATTTTTTGCTGGCGGCTCATGCACGTCTTCGTCCTCAGCTTGCTCGCTTTCTTTAGCAACAGATTCAGTGTCACTTTCTGACATATTTTCCGCTGCCTGATCATTATAGTTGTCAAATGCATTTTTTATTTCAGCTATGACTGGAGTGATACTAGCTAATGATACAGTTATTCTGGCTACCTGATGTTTGGCATCTTCAACATCATCGGCTAGCATTGTTTTACTCGCCTCATCATGTAGGCTTGGCTTTGGCACCGAGTCGCTTAGGCCATGCTGTTGAGATATTGACAGTAAAACTAAATGAGAAGGAATTGCCGGCAGTAACTAGTGTTTATGTGGAAATAAATATCTCCCAAACGAAATCTATAGAAAATTGGACCGTCACCATATAAATGAGATTCCTGAGTATTCGGTTACAGGTAATAGTTCCTATTGCTAAGCATTTTCAACATGACGTTTTGAAATTTCTCCAAACATTGATCCAAATGGGGTCACTCGAAAAAGGCACTTTGCACAAAAGCATATATAGGATATTTTATAGAAAAATGGATTATTAGGAGTAGTATTCTACTCTTCAAAAACTTAAGGTCAGCAATGGATTTTTAGAGACCCAAGAAAATCTATAAGTTCCTATGCATTTGAAACTCGAACATCTGGTTTTAAAATTCCCTATATTATTTGCGGCTGCCCTTCAACAGTAATTTCTGTCACTGACTAAGGTTTATCATTACTTATAGAGTACATGGAAATGTTTTACTTTTCAGTAATGCTGACGTGCAACAGACCGGAACTAAAAAGTTCTTGCTAAGACAATCTTCAGAGTGCTTTAGTACTGGACTGAAAATCTGTTATATATAATCGCAAAACGTGAAAAAATGATCATCCAGAGAAATTATGACCTTCTCTGTATGTCGATTATTTCAAGAAGTAGATGCTGCATAGGATCACAGCTGGAATTTATTGATTGACTGTTTGAAAGTCACCACTAGAAGCATAACCGGCTTTCAAAATAATTAAAAAAAAGTTGCTGTTTTGTTTTGATGTATTTATGACTTTGCAATACCACCAGCCCGTTTTTAGGTCTCAGAAAAGGGTATAACATTCCCAACTTATGTAGTCAAAGGTAGCGATTCATTGTCTTTCTGCACGTAATGACGTCAGTGCAAGAACAACTGTCTTGCGAGAAGGTAAGTATGGTGGCCTAGCAAGAGGTAGATTTTGACAAGAAACAACTAGGAATATCAAACGAAATTTGCAAGTGAGAGCAATAACACTTTAGATCACTGGGTTTACGCCATTCTCTATAGCATATCTAATAAAGACAGTTATCACTCAGTGCCCCCCACAATGGAGGTCGCCAACCATGGGCTAGCTAGCAGCATCATGATCATGATCATGATCATGATCATAATCATTATAATCATCGTCATAATCGTAGTGATCACCGTCATAATCATGGTGAGCACTATCATAATCATGATGATCATCATCATGATATCATTATTATCATCATGATCATAATCATCATCATCATCAGCACCATCATCATCATCATCACCATCATCACCCAGAGACGCATTTACCCATGGGCCCAGGGGCCCCCTAAAATTCTCAGATTTAGGGGGCCCCGAGCAAAATTTCGAAAAACCAGTGAATTACAAGTCCCCTTATAAACTTACCTTGCGACCATGTCCATAAAAATTCATACTAACAGGTTGCTGGGTACTATACACGTGAAAAAAATTTTAGGTGTATTTAAAGTGGCCCAAATCAAGTCTGGGCCCAGGGCCCCAACCAACTTAAATGCGGCCCTGTCATCACCATCATCATCATCACCATCATCATCATCACCATCATCATCATCACCATCATCATCATCATCAACATCGCCATCTCTTGCTTCATCATTACACTTCCTTACAAGAAACCAAAGCGAAAACCAAAGCTCAATGTAGAAAGTAAATCAAAGCATATAGTAAAGTGTATTCTATGTACCTTGCTCACATTGTAGAAGAAATTCATCGCATTCCTTTGCATGTATTAAAAACAAATCGATATAACCAACATTCAGAGATTTCAGCGACATCTCAATTGCTTTAAGAGTACTATCAAATCCAAGGAAACGAGGGTGCAGCTTCGATACAATAAATACTTCAGAACGCGATACTGAACTCTCAAGTAATGCTTGAGCAATTGCAACCTCGGATCCAGGATAGCCTTGAGCAGTATCAATTAGTCTAAAATGAAAAACAAGCCATAAACAAGCTTTTAACCTTTCAAACATATAAAATATGCATTAATTAGAACACAGTATAATATCATTTTAACGTCCAGGTCTAAAATGTGCCTTTAGACATAACGTACCGCAGAGGGGGCCATTTAACAAGTACAAAAGAGGTAAAGAACACTTTACATTTTTATCTAGGAAGGAGGAGAGCTCTGTTCTTTGGAGACTCAGCAAAAATAAACATAATGGGCGCATACTATAGTTGCGTATGTCGGTTACGAGAGAATTCAAAAATGATGCTATGTTTAGTTGAATAATTCACCACATCAATATAGCTGGTCTAGTGAGCATTTCAACTTTCAGAGCACTGTTCTACTGAGCTATTCATCTGCAAAAACCTGATGAGGACAAGAGCGTCGACACATGTTTGTATAAAATGCCGTTAAACAATAATGCTAGTGTGTCAAAGGAGTATAAATGCTCATAAGGAGTGTACTATATTCAATTTCTAAGTAAGTAATTTTGATCATGTATTCTTAGCAGAGTATTCCAAAATAGTCTCATCAGCGTATATCGCAGTCTCTAAGCATTTAAGTAGGAGTCCCGCTATAGCAGGCACTTTTTGGGAAATGTTTTCAGATTGCCTATTGTCATTTTCTTAAAATTCAGGTATGAAATAGTGAGGGCAAAACCAAAAAACTTTCAAAGATATCAAGTTAAAAAAATCTCCAAGCCGATTTGTTGTTTGGTGACTTAGAAGACCTGATTTCTGGCATCAATACTTGACGAAGTTCCATATTCCTGATTTTTCATTATAAGAAAATCCTTTGAATGAATTCAAACTGTAGGTGGGATGCACAGCCCTGAATGGCCATCAAAAAGCGCCAATTTGCTTCCATCGCCACATTTTGCTGACATAGAGGACTTTCCTCGAGTCTTACCAGCAATAGAACGTTGACTAGCACTCTTGATGTGCTGCAAATTTGCTGACATGCTAAATATTGAGGATGCAGCACCCCAATGGCTACGCCTCTGGATTCAATCACTCAGAAATGATAAAATATTGTGCTTACAACAAAAGTAGTAAAAAGGTCCGATATGGTTAATAAATTATCAAAAAGGCCGAAAACGGGCCAAAATAGAGTGAAAATGTAGGGAAATGAACCACTACTGCTCTTAAACATGCACTGACTCAAAAGAGACAAGATGGACTGATTAGAAGCTCAGACATGCTCTAAGGGCTTTGACCAGGATCTAGAGCAAGGTTTCCCAAACTTTTCGGGCGCCTGCTCCCTTGTCTTGCAGATAGGCTCATAGCGTGCCCTACCCCAGAAAAACATGTGAACTTTTTAAAGTGAAAAGAACAATATCATGCCAGTCCCGTAGACAGCTGAGTTGGATTGAGAGAGGGGGGCACACATATTAAAGTCCATTTGAAAGCTGGAAGAATTTATTTTGCATATCTGCAAAACAAATGCAGTCTTTTCATAGGTCTGTAAAATGGGGGTCTGGGGCCTACCCCCAGAAAACATTTTTTCATGTAATACCCTCTAAAATGTTGAAAACACCCATTTGCAGAATAGAATAGAATATAGTTGTCTTCATCATTGATCTTCTTGCTTAGAGAAACTGGTTCCTCAACCATGTTTCATTGAATTTTGAAGATTTAGAAAGAAAAATGAAAAAGCTGTATGCCGATCCAAAAAGCAAAGCATCTCATCTAATGCCAGTACAGCGAGAAGAGCCTACCCTTCAGATATCCGCCTTTGATTACGTGGAATGCACACAGTATGTAGAAGTTACCTATGACCCAATAGGATCATTCTCTCCCCAACATCTTTGCAGTACGCACGAGAGTTGTCATACTCTCTGACTAAGTTGTAAACTGAAATTCCTACAGCATTGATACAAGGTTTTAGTTTGCCTCACAACAAAATTGGGATCTCTGAATGCCAAATAAACAAAATACTTATTTAAAAAATAATGATATAGTGCACAAGCTTCAATTCTTAGGCTTCTAAAAATTTTATCTGATATTCACAACTACACAAATAATCACAAGAATTTGTCCTTTCTGCCCTACAAATTGTGTGTTCGTGGGTCCAAATTGCTTCAAGGATTAGTAAAGATATAATGACCGGGGCCATATCCAGTTTTTCTGCCTCTATGGCAGCTGCTATAACAGCTACAATTTTGCTCCCAAACGGCCCATTTCCGCGTTACCGCCCCCAACTGTGCACTTCTACGTTACTGACCACTGACATATATGCACCGTCCACTTTGGGACACGCTGATCTAGAGTGCTTCAAAAATACCAAGAAAGGCAAAGAGCAAGTCACAATAGTGTGAACCGGGATTGCTCACACACCTGGACTAAATTAAATAAGATCACATTAAATGATTGGGAACTCTCGGAAATGATACAAAATCATGCTTAGAACTCATCTAAGGGCTTTAATTGTCCAAAAAGATTCCAAACTATTTCGAAATTTACTAAAGATGGCCTAAAATGACTCAAAAAGAAAACGAATTGTTGGAAAGATAGCTGGGATCCGTTCTACATCTGGTCTGCACATAATAGGAACACATAAAAAGATGGGAATCTCTGAAATCATAGATCGGCCTTTTTGAGCAGATGTCTAACTGCAGTCGGATCTTTTCTTCAGCTCAAAAATTCATCAGGAGTGGAACAACCCGCATCAACCAAAATTTAACTTCTTTGAAAAGCTTATGTGATCATTGTAGCAAAATGTTTTCGATTTCCAATAGAGTTGATAGTCTACATGCACAACCAGTGAAAAATTTTTGAATCAAGTGGCACACATGGCTACAATTTAGAAACAAGCATCTCCGAATAGCAAAACTGCCCCAGGTTTGACACTGATTTGCGGTTACAGTATGTTTAAGGCCCCGCTTGCACGAGTAATAGTGGATCGGATCTAAACTGGAACCGATCTACTTCCGGGACGGATAGCCCTTGCGTTTACACTAGAAAAAGCAGATCCGATCCAGTTCTGGTCCGCTATCCGATCTACTTCTGGATCGCTTCTATAGTAGGTCCAGTTTAGATCCGATCTACTTTTGCATGGTGTAAAATGTGAGATACGATCCAGAGATGGTGCGGTAGTTGCTGTTGTACAAAGCTTGGACATAAGCATTGTGGACCAGCTGCGTGGAAAACAAGGTTGCGCCGAAAGAACGGTGTGAAAATCCTACAAGTTAATACGCAGCTTTTCATATCTTGCAGAAATGCTTTTTGTACATTGCATATTGAATACATTGAATTATCGCTTGCTTTTTGCTGAAAAGTAACTCATGTGGTACTTTCTCGTTTAGAAGAGGCAATGTGTGAATGGCGAAAATATGCATGCGTTAGTACTCAGACACTGAATGGATCGGATCTGACGCATCATGTTAAAGCAAGGCCTTTCCGGTCCAGTTTGGATCCGATCCGCTTTTGCTCGTGTAAACGGGCAACTAACCTGGAGTGAGCTCGGGGCGAGCCCACCTCTGCTGCAGGGTCAGTTTAAAGTGGATCGAGCGTAGGGGCGAACCTGGGTTAGTTGCGTTTACACTACAAAAATCTAACCCAGGTTAAACTAGTCCGATTGGCTCCGGGTTAGTTCTGTAATGTAAACAGGGATATAATGGATTCAATGTATAAATGAAGTTGTGTGTAATGCTTCATTTTAACTGAAAAATGCCTTGATAACACTATATTGATAGCATCTTGTTGATAGTATACCTGTAGCCCAAGTCAAGGGCATGCTTTACAATGCTAGATGTCTTGTCGTTCAGCATAGCTGTTCCAAGACCTAGCACAGGCACTGCAAAAAATCGTGAGCATTAATTAACGGAATATATTTGACCCTAATAAATTATGCGATTACAGAATGGCTATTCAACGAACAGAGCAAGGAACTACTATAAATAAATGAACTAACAACACTAGTTTAAAAAAATTTTGCTTTCTCTGCTAGATTTAATCGGAGGTGATTCTTATTAATTTAAGACTCCTGATTTTGAAAATCATACCAGATTTTTCTATCACGTCTACATGCCCCATCACATGGAATATTCAGAAATACTACAAACCTTGCGCAGTTTCTGAAATCACCCATGTATATGTATACATATGTCCATAGGTCCGCATATACATAGATCCATAAATGCATATAAGCATAGATCCACTATCCACGCATAGAAATGGTCATAATCCATATATACATAGAACAAATATCCATATGTTCATATATACAAACAGTAAAGCCTGCCTATAACATTGTAACATATGCATCAATGCATATTCACGTATGTCTTATGTACGTTCAAGCGAGATGCAAGTGATATAGTTACCTCTACGATTTACGCAAATCTGTTTCCTTCTATCATGACTCTAACTTAGTGCTTTCTACGTAATTATCTCTAATTGAGCCATATCGGTAAAGAATGCATGGTTTTGGCACTCCCTTGCCACTGCCATCTTACTGGCTTTCTTAGTAGTGTTATAATTTCGACCGTAGTTACAATTATGGTCACTGTCAATTGTAGGAGCCTAATTTCCTTCTAGTTTTTTTACTCTACTATATTATATCTTTGTCTACCTTACTTTCATCCGTCTTCTGAAAATGTACTATCATCGAATACCAGAAACGGTTTTTGTAGGTTGATAGCTGGTATACTTTTTTAATTCTCTGGCCTTCACAACACTCTTTTCATATCATTACTAGTGACTATCAATGACCAGGTTACAATTGGCCAGTTTTAATGAGACTGTCTTTGTTGATTCAAAACATATCATTGTTTTAATGCACACTGAAACAGTAACATACTGGCAATGACAATCAACTGAATGACGATAGGCGGGACATTTAGTAGTCATTTCAATAGAATTATCACTATGTTGTTTTGAATTAAGAGCCTGAAAAGTTCTTTTACTTTGTCTTTTATGGTTCACAAAGCAGTAATCATAGGATTTTGCATTGACTAGACCTGACGTACTGCGGCAAAACGGTTATCGTTTTTTGGAATCAGCACACCAAAATTAGCTTTTGTTAAAGGGATTTTTCCTATTAGAAAAACAGTGCTGACTATTGCAATTACTGCAATTAGTAAAAAATCAAATTAAAATTTTTTCTGAATGTGGCCCTAAAATCGTAAACATAGAAGCGATAGATTTTTGAAGCGGTTAACATACATCTAACCCTAAAAATATACCTTGAAAACCTACTTGTGAATCCACTTCGCAGGGTTGCATTATGAGGCTGTTCTGCTTTCTTTGGAAGTCGTAGCTGCATTGTCTTCGGGTCTGATTCATTGATGAGTAGTACATGACGCAACGATAAAGAACGTCTTGAACAATCAATTGATGCAGGTAGCTTGCTCAAAAATTTTTCGTAATCTTTAATGTACTGTCATTAACAAACAACATTGAAGCACGTTAGATAACTGTAGAATCAGGCTCATAGAATAAATGCAAAGAACTTATAAGCACTCTGTCACCAGGTGGATAGGGGCCAGGGGATAGTTTCAAAAGTTGGCATAGCACTCCCCTGAGATAATCCCATATTTGACAATTGGGCTATCTTTTGGGTTCGGGATTGCTACGCAAGAGATAACTAGATTAGTAACCGATTATTAAAGTCGTCCAAATTCGATGGAAAAAGGTTGGAGAGAATCAATCCTGTTTCTCAGCATAATGCTGAAACATGAAGAAAAATCCCATCCTATTTTGCAAAGGGGATGTTTTCCAACGTAAAATCAGGATGAAAGTTCAAACTATCAGGAGCAACCAAATGGGAAATTACTTCTGCAAGAGCATTATTGTATTTTAAAACAATAACCACCAGCATCTAGCCTAGCTTCTAGGCTTGATCATCAATGTTGCCCTTACTTTAAACATGATTGAGCTGACGTGGTGCCCCTGCCTTCGAAGCGTTCGAATAGAATTTCCATTGCACAGAATTGCATTCCTTGCTTAGCAAGACATGTTGCCAAACAATTGCTGTTACGACGCTTTTCTCGAATATCCTGAAAATCCTATTTTAATGAAAGTTCGCTTTAAAATGTTTGTGAAAAGATGTGAATTCTAGCTCAACAGCTGCAAATTCAAAACAACACTAGTAGGGAAAGGCCCATCAAGAGCAAGTGCTTTCTGTTTTATTGGCAAGAATAAAAAACCTAGTGCCCTGAAGTAAACTGATCCCATTTTAATAAGAATTTTCAGTCCCTATTCTTGATGCCAGAATACCTCTGATCCTAGCACTGTATGTGACTGTCAGGTTAAGTACTATGCTATCTAGCTATATTCACGTTTGACAGTGATAAAAATTTGTAGGGCAAGCAATATAAATAAAATGGAACTTATTGTTACCTGAAACTTATTGACTTTTTGCTCTTCTGGTGCACGCTTCTGGGCTTCATCTTCAAATGCATTAAAGAAGATCTTGAAAGCAAGCTTTGGTACACCTAGTGTCTCCGATTTTATCCACCAATACTTTGGAACATAAATAATATCTCCTAGGAGTAAAGAATCGAAAGAATCCAGGGTGAAATCATTCCTAGAGGAAAGAACAACTATTGACTAGATAAGCTGAATTAAATTCAGAGAGAATTTAAACACCATTAGTTTTGAGCTCTTTCTTATACTAATGATATTGTAAAGCTTATCAGGTATACAAAATATTGATTGTCTTATCTATAGACCCTACTGCAGAAGTGATTTAGAAGTAAAACGCCAAACGGTGCGAAACACCCCACTAATTATGAAAATGCACACTGCCTTTATGAGGAACTCAGAAAAATGCACATTAATGCACTGTAAATAGTCTGTTGGTACTACAGATTTTTACCACAGCACGAGAAAATGGCAACATTCTTTTCACATACTAAAAGCTTTTTTCGTCCGACACTCATCAGAGTATGAAAACGTCGGATAGTGACCTAAAGGTTAACCGAAATATATATCCAGATGCGGTTAATGTGTTAGGATGCGTCTAATTGGCCCCAAGTGTGACCATTTAGGACTTATTATCATTGTTTACTTGAAGAGTCCCAAATGACAAAACAAACTCTTTTTGTCTGCACAAGACTGGGTTTTGAGTCTTGATGTAAACCGATTCCAAAACACTTAAATGAAAAGACGATCTTGCTTGCCCAATGATCCGAAAATTGTCGTCTGTATATGTTTTGGCGCATTCTGGATTTGCAATAAGGTGTTGTCCTATGGCCGACTCACAATTAATTTTAGAATTGTTCTTTTTACATAGAAGAGGTGTCTGCTCTCTTGTAGCATAACATTTCTTCCCGATACTCATGGGGACATGCTGTTTTATTTTGTCTGCTAGTCTCTGCGTAGTGCGTCCTACGTACCGAGCTTCACATCGGCACGAAAATTCATAAACAACACAACTTGTTTGAGTGGTAGGAACGCAATTATTTTTAGCAGATGGTAGCATAATTGTAGTATTGTACACCACACGGGGCTTCACAGCACAGTAACACGTTGTAATGGCTTTTCAAACTTTGAAGAAACATTACCAATCCAAGGCAATTTAGGTATACCTGGCACTTCTCTGGATCAAATGTTTTTTCTGCTGCAAAGTTGGCTAATTTTTGGTTGATGCAAGTGAAGGGAAGATGGAATGTCCGCATACAGTGAAGATCCTTCAACTACTTTCAATGATGTGGCAAGAAAACTTAGGACAGAGTTGTGCCGCCAAGTGTACCGACCCTGTTCAAGGTAAACTTTGCAACCCGCTACAACATGAAGTAGGGTTTCAGGAAGAAGACAAAATTGGCAGTCAGACGATTGTCTGAGCTTCCAAAGACAAAGATTTTTGCGAGTAGGTAGTGTATTACTAAGGTATTTTATGGTAAAATTGTAGATGTTCACTGGTAGATTACTCTGTACGCCAGACCAAATTCCGTTTAATTTTTTGAGTGAATGATCCAACAAGAATGAAAGTAAGGCACCTTGTGATGGCAAATTGTGTGTTAAGCGCTCTTTATTACCCAATTTGACTGCTTTCAGTACCTCTCTGGTATTGCAACAAATGTCATATTGCAAGTTTGGTCCAGTACTAGTATCTTTCCAGAGAGCTTGGATATTGGCGTTAGGGGAAGGTCGCAGTATATTACGAGAGACAGTTTGGCACTGAGTGAATTTGACAGAAGGCACTTGGAGATTCAGACCAAACTGTTTTTCAGTTAGAGCTAAGCTTGTCAATGTTGCGCTGACAGGAAGGTCGAGCCAACTGCGAATATATCTGGATAAAAGATTGTCAAGATTTTCAGTGACCCAAGTTCTAGGTATATCTGCAACGGTAAAATGCCATGAAACTTTGGATAATACATATCTGTGAAAGACTAAAAGCTTATTTTTAGGATGAAGAGGCAAATCTTCGATTCCTTTCATGAAAGTGGAGAAGAGAGAAAGTAGTTTAGAATTGTGCAGTTCATTAGTCATGTCAAAATCGAAGTAGCGGCCACGGTATTTAAAAGATTCACCATTTTTGACAGGAGGAACAAGTTGCTTATCAATTAAAAGTTTTGGCTGAAACTGAGTCGATCTTGTTGAATATTTCTTAACACCAAAAGTGACACATTCATCAACCCTTATAATAAAGTTTGCCCATTGGCACCACCTTGTAAAGCAATTGAGTAGGATTTGGTTCTCTTTTTCATCGCTAGTAATAACAGCTGCATTGTCAGCAAACTGAAGCCAATGCACTGGTTGAAACATGCGATCACTTCCATCATGGACAGAGAAGCCAAGATGTTGGTATTTCTCAGCTTTGATAAACTGAATAAATGTGTTGAAGCGAAGATTAAAAAGAAGAGGGCTCAAGCAGTCTCCCTGAAGGACACCTCGATGAACAGATATAGCAGGGGTCTAAAATTCTTCTGTGATAATGGAAGTTTTGAAATCCAGATATAAGTTGGAGATCAGGGCCTGTACATGGGAATGTATGTGATTGTTACGATAGTACAGATTTGATTAAATTATGATGAACTTCACCAAACGCGTTTTTATGATCTAGGAGGGTTATTACGAGAGACCGTTGTTTTATTCTAGCTTTGTCTATTACATGGCTCATAAAGGATGTGTGTTCTATTGTCCCAGAAATATTTGAAGTGAAACCCTTCTGGATCTGATTTTCAATAAAATTGTTTGCCTCAGAAAATTGAACATTGAATTTCATAAGCATGATGTAAATACCTTCAAGGGAACAGATTCTAATGTTATTGGTCTGAAATGTGCTGGGTCGTCCGTGGAACCTTTCTTATGGATAAGTATTGTTGCTGCCTTTTTCCATTCCGGAGGAACTCTACCAGAAAGCCAAATAACACGGATGATTTCAGTGAGAAAGGATCGTAGATATGGAGAACGCTTAAAACAGATGATCGATATCTTGTCAAGTGGACATAGGGAAGTAGAAGCTTTCATACGTCGTATGATTGACGTTATTGTCTGATACGACGGGGGTATCATGTCAAATGGATAAGCCGGTTCGCTAAATTTTGGAATCCAAGAAGGAATAGGAAATAATTTGTTAAAATTTAGAGCTGAAAATGCCTTACAGAAGTGCCCAGTACATCGTGTAACATGAAAAGAAGAAAGGAGTGACTGCGTGCTCTGCAGATAGTGCTTGACATAATTCCAGAAATGCTTAGATATAAACTTGTCGTGATTGGTGATATTTGAATTATGATTGACAGGTAAGTGACGGTTGAGCTGTTTGCGAAGGCAGGAAGATACAAATTCAATTTCAGAGATAGGAGCGTTAGATGATTTCAAATATTTAAGCTGTTTCTTTAAGTCCTTTGCTAGAAAGTCCTTGTACTTATTTTCCAGTTCCTTATCACAGCTCCCTACGGTGCCACAAGCTTCCTTGAAATAATTGTAAATAGTTGTGCTCATCAACTTGACCACGTCGCTTACTGTTGATTCATTTACAACTACATTCACAAAAGCCGACTGAAAAAAGGTATTGGCCAACAACCATTCATTATCTGATCTTGGGAGGCGAATCCCCGGATTAAGCTCAAATTGATCTCCAAGGGGTTCCTCTGGGCATTCCTCAGTCTCGCAATAATTTTCGTCGATAATTGACTCTTCCTCGCCTAAATTGTTTACAATTTTGCAACTCCTCTGGTGAATGCGAAGGCCCTTTATGCCTTTGCACGACTTCCCACAGCAACATGTAATAGACGCAACATTGATATTTCGAACAGGAGAAACTGTGTCTCAGACAAGAGGGATGTTAATGTCTCCGTCCGGACCAGTGGTGTTACTATGAACACGTTGTTTACATCGCCATTGATGTCGGCCTAACGCAACGAAATCTTTTCCAAAAACGAGCAAACGGTAAATAGAGCAAAAAGTACAATAATATAAGAGCGAATCATGGTTTACTTAGTTCCCAGTGCTGTAATCCAACGATAAATATAAAATTTAATCCAAAATAATGTAATCCAGGCTAAATATACAATTTTAAACAGGAGCCATGCACAATAACGTCCGAACTAAAGTATCATAACTCATATGGAAAAAAGTTATGAGCCCTCCAACGTCGCTATTTTCGCATTTCAAGTGCGAATTGTAGCTACTGTGCATGACATCATAACGAGTACGCAAAACATTTTGATCGCTCGTTAGCATGGATTCCACTAGCAAGTCCTGCAAACGTCGTGGAGGACGGTACTGTGTGGCTGGTCTCCCGAACGGAATAAGCTGCACAAATGGTCAGCATACACAGGGGAAATCCGTTCATACGTTTCCACTCAAGGAAAAAGACAGGAAAAGACATCAAGCTTGGGTCAGGTTTGTGTGAAGACATAGGCCAAAGTGGAGCAGCACCAACTTGTCTTTTCTTTACTCTGACCATTTCGATGTGAACTGCTTTACGAAGACTCAGGAAATTGCTGACAAACTTGAAATGAAAAGGAAGCTAAAGCCAGATGCTGTTGATTGATTTATCGTTGGCAGACAGCAGATACCATTGATCAGTCACTGACAGATAGAGCTAAAAGACAGGTGAGACTTGTCTATGTGTTTGTTTTTTAGACCCTGGTCAAGTAGTAGCAATTAACAACGTTGAGGAAAACAGGGCAGGGAGGTATGTTGAGTTGGTAGATTGGAAATGGCCTACTAGTAAAAAAAAATTATAATGACATAGCTATGTATTCCAATTTCTTTCATGGACTATCCGTGATATGCGTTCAAAAATAGATGACACAATGGAGGAGGAAGAAATGTTCGCAAGCCCTAATACTGTTTGTACCGGATGTCCAGTTTTGGAAAAGGAAATTGTATTCTATTAGAAAAAGATCAGTTGGCCTAGAAGATCAAAGAGTAAATTAGAAGACTCTAATCAATGCAAACTCTACTTCATCTAACGCAGAAGCCATTACCCTACATGTTGTACAGCTTTAACGCTTTGCTTATAGGCCCTATGTGACTGTTTACAAAATTTGACAAGCTATGAGCTGCAATACGTAATAGATACTGGTACTCACCATTCCTGAACTTGGATTTGCCTCTCAAATCAAGCCTCAAGAGTTTGTGGTAGCAGTCCATCGGGGTCATTGGCCTCGACATTTTCTTTATCTTGGGCATCCGAATCGTCAGCCAGTGGCTCTCTGTTGCATGCACCTAATACCCTACACGTTGTACAAGTAGCAGTAGGCCTGGCTGTGCAAGCACACGGTCATCATTGCCATCATCTTCTAATTGATAATAAGTAGTTTCATCATAAAATGATGATTCACTGTCACTGTTTGCTATTTTAATGAGCCGTAGCATGCCAAGACGAGAAGCTTTCTCACGCTTTGTTTTTCAACTGATATAGGCCTAAAGAATGTACTCGGTTTGATCCTCGTTATGACATCATGCAATGGCTATCAAAACTCGCACCTAGTGCTTCAAAACAAGCGCTAATTTCTACACCTTTCTCGCCAGTAAGAATAAAAATAATATGATATTCATGCATTGGAAAGACCGAAGTTTCAATTATAGCTAAAAAAGCATATTCGAAATGTTCGATGCATAAGCACTTTAAGTGTTTTGGAATCAGTTTACATCAAGACTCAAAACCCAGTCTTGTGTAGACAAAAAGAGTTTGTTTCGTCATTTGGGACTCTTTAATTAAACAATGATAATAAGTCCTAAATGGTCACACTTGGGGCCAATTAGATGCATCCTAACACATTGACCGCATCTGGATATATATTTCGGCTAACCTTTAGGTCACTATCCGACGTTTTCATACTCTGATGAGTGTCGGATGAAAAAGCTTTTAGTATGTGAAACGAATGTTGCCGTTTTCTCGTGCTGTAGTAATGTAATGTGTACACTATCACTGCGCTTCAACACCTACCTTATCTATATTCCAAAAGCAATAGTTATTTTTGTGCAAGCCTTTCCCTTAAAGACTCTTGATCGCACAGGTGCAACTTGGTAACCGTCTCGATGAAGCGAAGTGCGTGTTTCATCACATGCTCGTTTTTGAAATGTTGCAATTTTAAAATATGTTAATTTACAAAATATTGATCCTTACAAATTAGCATTTCGTTCGTAAATTATTTGCCATTTGTTAGTTCACTCTGTACTTCTTTGAGGGTTTAGATGGTATCAAAGTGCTCGTGAGTATACCCATGCTCATTGCTCTATTAAGTTATGACTACGCATTAGCACTAGCGGAAATAAAAATGCAAAATGGGTATGAGCGTCAGGGGTTCTTATATCCTTAAATTATCATTTCCGAGTGCTTGCTACTTGTGGAGCATGTGTTGATGTTATTCTGAAAAGTGGTATCGATGGGAAAATGTGCTGAAGAATTTTGAAATGTTGAAAAAAGAATCTGAATCTTTTTCTCAAACTTAAGTATTGGGATGCCAGTAATAGCAGCCATGATATTTCCTGAAATTTTGCAATTTAAATGGTACATTACGTAATCTTTTACTTCAAAATTACATTTCACGTGCCGCTTTCATTTTAAGACGTGTATAGCATGGAAGAAAGAGCAAGCAATGGTTTAAATAAACCGCGTACCACGATGCAAAATTTTAATACGATACACGCCATCGATCACACGCCTGCTGACATCCCTACGGAGAGGCCTGTTTTTATGGAAATTACTACTAGTTAACAACCTCTTAGATATCATCAAATATATCAACAATACTAGATAAAACCAAACCTTTAGAGACAGTTGCATGTGTGACAGCATCCTCAAAGAAAGGCTGACCAATTTGAATATTAGCCAGCAATTCAGCTGAATATTTGCTATCATGGAGTTCAATTTTGATATTGTTTTCAAAAGAAAATAATATCATTTCATTATCTATTTGTTTTGGATGACTGTTCGTACTCTGTGGAATGATGGTCAACATGAAGTGGTCATACACAACTTTATACTCTTTACAATGAAGCAAAAGAGGTAAGGTTATTTCATCCATCAATAGCGATTCATTGGCTCTAAGATCAAGTTCTTTTTCCTCAGAAATTGATTGGTTATACCAGTAAGAAAACATCATCCTCTTTCCATCTGATGCAAATCTTTCTTTCTGCACTAACATTTTTATACTTTGAGTTGTATTTTCCAAGATTCTATTCTGGAAAGCTTCTCTAAACAGAGCTGGCTTGCTTTGCTTTAAAAACTTCTGATAAAAATCTCGTCCTTCTGGCATAAACTTGAGGACTTCAATAAATGCCTTGTCTGTTTTCAGATCCATCTCATTTGCACCTTGGAGTATGGAGAAATTTAGGAATCAATAAAAGCTCATTATAATTTCTATACAAACACATGCTACATTATCCGGATAGATAAATTTTGGACATTAAATTTTCGGAGATAAATTTTTGGACAACTTTTGTGATTTCGGAAGATTTCGGACAAATCGCTAAGCATCGTAAAGCAAATTAAAGTACGTAAATATAAAAACTACAGTCAAAGAGCAATGAAACTTTTGCAATACAATCCATAGTAACCAATTTCAACATAAGACAATATAAAAACTCACGTAGTAGACAAGGAGATGATTCCTTTGTGCTTGACGTGACCATAGAAATAGGAGGACTAGAATGAGCGGTCTATTGGTTCGCATTTGCTTTGTGCGTAATGGACATGCAAAGCAAAGAGGGTACCAACATTTTGCCGAAAGATATGTGTTAACAAAGAACTCACAGTGAAAAGACTTACACCATTCCTCTTTCTTGCTGCTGGATTGCAGAGAAGCAACAAAATATCGAGAACAAGTCATATTTAAGTAAGTAGAGCCATAAGCATTTCAAATTAGTTTATTTTCAACAACTTTTAGTTTATTTATTTACTGGTATCGATTCAGAGGGTAGCAACGTAGACTGAAGTTTATCGTATCATCCGACTGGACATTAGTATTGACGTGCTCTACAGGCAAAACCTTTACTAATATTTAAATCTTATGGTATTTTGCTTATTCCTTCTGCTTTGGCATATGCATCGTGTAAAAGAAGTCTTGGAACAAAGATGAAGGATTAATTGTAAGGCCATGACCTAGGCTATCAATTCTAGTGCTTAGTGACCTGGTATACTCAAAATAAACTTACTTTGGACCTTTGATGGTAGGGGTACCTGCAGTGTCTTTTAAGAATTTAGGGGTTTAAATCGCACCCATCAAATACTCTTCAATATCATTGAATTTTCTAAGTCAAAAGACCTCTTTCTGTATTTCCCAAAATGCTCCTTGACTCTATTATGTCAAATAAATCTGTCATCAAAAGGATGAACTCACTTGCTGCCTCGTTGTTTTTAGACCCTGCTACCTGAATATTTTGTAATAATTTTATTGCAAGTGGAACAGAATGGCTCAGAGTTTATCATGCCTACCAGCTGAAGCAATCCTTGCAAGGTGGCAGATTTGATTTTACTTTCATGGATACTAGAGGGATATTTCCAGCTTCTTGATGTTATGCCCAAGTTTTTCAATCCTGCTAATACGCTATTGAGGCCTCTTGAAAATAACTGTAGACATCTGGTCCATTCTCAGTAAGCAGGTTGATAGTTTTATACATCAACTATTTTCAAATGTCTTAATTTGAATCAGTTGCAAAGATGTATGCATTGGAGACATGGTTTTTGGAACCTGAAAACCATGAAAGGGAAAATATTAGTGACAACTTCGTCATTCGCCTTTCCCTGAAAAGTGCCACAGTCAGCATTTCCAACAATTTTGGACTGCCTTTGTCCCATTTGAGCTTTTTTGAGTTGACATTTCATCAACAAACTAAGCGAACTTTTTTGAAGATCCTGATTGACTTACTAACTTTAATCTTGTAATTAGTATTGCAGCGAATTTAAGCACTTTCTAGCAATTCCTGAGCCCTTGGGTTGTAGAAATAGAGTGAAATGGCAAATGCTTTACTTTTCTGAGATCACTTGAAGCAAGACAATTTGTTGCAATTTTCTGTCTTATTCTGAAATAGTTCATTGGCCATGTGATCAAAGCTTTTTGACTGATTTTTCATCTCATTTAGACAATTTTTTCAGATTGCAAGCATCAAGATGAGTTTATTAATGGCTTTCTCCTCTTTGAAGTTTCTTTTTCTTATCACTGCCTTCAAGTAATTTTTCTATGTAAAATATTGGAGGTATATTTGTGATCTGTTTGTACACGTTTTGGATGCTAAGCATCATTTTTGGAAATATTTAATCGGACTTTCTGATTTGAATTCTTTGGAATTTTTTGAGAGTTATGGCAAACTGAGTACAGAAGGGAGAGAATTTTCTTCAGTTGTTTCTACCACGAGGTTCAGAATTTGGCAAGGAATAAGGACAGCTATATTCATTACAAATGAAGCAACTCTCACAAATTCGTTGTGATGCAGATGAATGCAATTTTTTGAGATGCATTGCAATAAGCCACTTGCCTTACAACTTCTATTTGTGGACTGGAAATCTGTTATATAAACATTGATTCAAAAATTCATTTTCATTTCATTACCACCTTTTTCAGCAGAAGAGTGTTCATTTATTATGGAATTCTTGTAAGCTAGTTATACAAACATCAATTTTATTACTTCATTCTAAGCAGCTGTTTCATGGTTGGGGGCTTAGACCCCCCCTATGGACCATCTGTTAGGCTGGAAAAGTTCTTAAGTGTGCACCTGCGAAAAGAGGATAAAGGAAGGTACACTCTTATCAATAGAAGAAGAGTACTACCACCCTATGTTATTTTTCTCCTTTTAATACAGCGTAGCATGTAAATTGTTCCCTTCTCGCTGCTTTTAAGCGTAAGAGTGTTCTTTTATCTTGGAATTCTTGTTATTATTGAAAATCTTTGCTTGAAAAGCATAAATTGTTGACTTTGTTTCCATTTGCAAGGATAAGATCCTTTCAGGAGATTTGATATCTTGACGAAGATCTTGTTGAATGTCTGGCCAAAACAAAATGTATGAAGATGCCAATCAATGATGCAGCTAACAATAATTATTCCACTTTGGAGATATGAGAAAATGTATGGGCCACATGCAGTTACGTTTGAGGGATCTTCTAAGTGACGTTTATGGGCCTAGAAATCTTTCCGCCAAACGTGAGCCAGGGCGACTCCTTTTGACAAGCAGCTTAAGGTTTCATATCATATAAATTTGTGCATATTTTAAAATAGCACTTTAGAAATGAATGTTTCATTTCTTATTATACATAGGTGGGTTATGCCCTGCTCTATGACAGGCCTAGTTACTGGCGAAATGAGTTTCATTTTTCCGAAGAGAGCGCAACCCTCTCTTTGAAAGCCAGCGACTATCACAGCTAAATCCATCATAAAAGCTTTCAAGTTTGAAGCTGTCAATTGATCTCCTAAATAAATGCACTAAATTTGTGAAGACATTTCGAGAAAGCAAGAAAGACTACTACTAAGCACCGTCAACTGTGACTTCTTGCGGTTTTCCTGCCAATATGTTGGTATCATTTTGATTTCCCATAGTAATTACGCGTCATGTGACTTACCACGCATTGCATTCGTTCTATTTCTATGTTGACGACTATCATAAAGAACAATGGAAGCATTGATCAAGACGTTTGATAGGAGCAGAGACTGGCTTGAACTTCAGAAGAGGGACTAGGACAGTTCCTAGAAATTATGCTTAAGGGTGTTGGGCTTGCAGTTTGCCAAAACAATTGGGCGTGACAGGGGGCAGCATGGGAGTGGGGCCGGTAACATGAATGGATGTATTCAATGAGTCTCTGCTCGTCAATTTGATAGCCACATCTAATTGCAAAGAAAGTGCATCATAGGGAAGGGAGGAAAGATGGGGCTGAAGTGCAGAGCACCCAAGAAATTCTATGAAACCATACCCTTTACTTTAGTTAAAAGTGCATGAACTCAAGCGAAAAATTTAATGCTGAGGGAAGGGCTTCTAGCATGCCAGACCTTTAGAGCTGTCTTAGTAATATACGAGCAATAAAAATGAACCTCCGAAACAGTCCTTATTTGTGTTCATCGGTGGAGACCTGCACCCCCTATTCTATTCTATTTATGCTGCATGCTGTCCAAGACCCTCCCATTCTTCTGATGATGCTGCTCATGAATGTTGTTCTTTGTCTTCCTCTTGCTTATTCCCCTTCGACCTTTCCTGTCATTGCTAGATATTCTATTGTCTCCTTTATATTTACATGAACTAAAAAAGCAGTTGTCTTGCAGTTATTATTTTCATAAGTCCTCTTCCTGCATCTGCTTTCCTCAATGCTGGTTCGTTTGTCATCCGCTCCATCCAAGAAACCATTCTCTTAACCATTCTCTTAAGAAAACATCTATGCTTATTCCAAACGTTTTACAATGCTTGACTGATGTTCCAGCTTTCACATCCATAAATTAAAGTAAATCATATGAAGCATTTTAAAAATTCTCTTTTCAGTATTTAAACTAACATTCTTGCTCTTTAAAACCTGTCCTAGATCTCTAAATATTTTCTTTGCAGTTCCTATACATCTCTTTATCTGTGTCACTCCTTCCATCACTTGTAAAAGTACTACCAAAATATACAAAGCTCTCTACCTGACAAACGTCATCTCATTTTGTCTTTAAGGCACCTTTTGGCTTGTCCTTTTTCTTAGTGAAAACCAAGCTGTATGTTCTCTTCACATGTAATTGTAATCGTAGTTTCTCACTTTCAATTTCAACTTTATCCACTTGATGTTGGAGCTCTTTCTCTGAGTGTGTATCATCAGCGTATCGAATGTAACCCATGTTTATCCCATCTATCTATATTCCATTCATGTCTGTAATTCCTCTCAATGTCTTCTAGCTATATAAGGAAAACAAGTACAGTGACAAAACGCACCTTTGTCTCACACCTCGTTTGTTATAAACATAATGACAAATCTGATCCGCTATCCTGATAGCCGCTATTTGGTCCCAATAAAGTTTTCTGATCAACCGTAGATCCTTACCATCTATGTCTAATTCAGAAAGCATCTGCATCAGTTCTTTGTGCTTAACTCGGTAAAATCCTTTAGAATAGTCTATGACACATAAAAATACATCCCTCTGCATCTCTATTGCTTTTTCTTCTAGCGTTCTCAATATGTAGATAACATTACGAGTCCCTTTATCTTGCATAAACCCATACTGCTCTTCTGATATTTCTAGCCTGATTTTGCCCGTTGCTCTTAACATCACTACTCTAAGAATATTTTTGTCACATGGCTAATAAGACTTATCGTTCAATGCAACTCAGATTCAGTTGTTCCTATCTTTTTTGGTAGTTCTTTGAAAATTGACTTGAATAGTTCATCAGGGAATGTTCAAGCGTCTTAAATTATATTTGCAAGCTTTGTTAAAATATGAAATTTAATCTTGTCCTGTTGCTTTTCCTCCTTTCATTGTCTTTAGTGCATACTCAATTTCATTTTTAGCTATTAGCGGTCCATCTAATGCTTTCCTAATTTCTGGCCTGCCTTCCCTTTCATTTTCATATATCTCTGCTAAGTACTCTTCCCATCTCTCTAGAAATTCTTCCTTGCTCATTACAAGCACCCTATCTCTCTTCTTTGTACATCCACCAGTATAGTATATCATTGGCGTTGATAAATTCCTTATTGTATCAAACATAAATTGTAGATTTCTGAATTCCGTTGCCTCTATTTCCTTGCATCTCACTAAAGCATTTTTCCCGTGTATTCACACACTCCCTCCTCTTCTATCTCCAATCAAATTCATAATCTCCTCTGTCATTTCTTTCTTATTTCTTTTGCTTTCCTTAACCGGTACTATTTTTTCAATAGACTCTTGTAATATATTTGCAATCTCTTCCCACTGAGTATTCAAATCTTCGGACTGCCCTAATACTTCAAATTCATTCTTGATACTTATACTATACTTTTTCCGGATATCATCACTCTTCCTTAGTAACTCTATGTTGTATCGTGGAGTTTTGGTTTTATTTATTCTTCTTTTTGACTTTATTCTAATGCAAAACGTCAAAAGCACATGATCGCTATTGCAATCTGCACCTGGATAGCATTCCATTTGCTTAACACCATTCCTAAATCTTTTACTAACTGTAAAAAATCGATCATATCCTTGGTATTTCTTCCAGGGCTCTTCCATGTCCAAAGTATCCTAGGATGGTGTTGAAACAATGTATTTAGAATCACTTGTGCATGCATCTAGCACCAGTCCAACCTTAGCGTTTAGATCCCCTATCACTATGACTATGTCTCGAGATTTACTTTGCATGTTAGCTGATTCCAGTTGCTCATAGAACTCATATCTTTTCACCTGAATAATCTGAATTTGGTGCATATACCTGAATAATGCTAAGATTAAATGACTTTCCTTTCCTTCTAACACGCATCACTCTCTACTAACTAATTTGCTATGTCATTTTTCATCATTAATCCAACGCCATTTTTATGTTCATTTCATCAAGAGTAAATAAAGGTGTAATCATTGCTAGCTATCTTTCCTGCACCTTTCTATCGCACTTCATATAATCCTAAGATATCTGTATCTAATCTTTTCATTTCTAGCTGAACATTCGTAAATTTGTCTTTTTCATATAAATTGCGAACGTTCCATGTTCCTATCTTTAATTGATCTTTATTTCGAACAGTAGCTGGTTGACGTTCTGTTTCGAACACCTGTTCCACATGGAACTCCTTACCGGGCGAGAAATCATTCCTCATTGACAAGATCCCATTTACGCCGTTTCTCCTATGACTTGCTGAAGCGTGCATAATTATTCTTGGGTATGAAAAGTGATGAGGGCCCCAAAGTCTCTTCCGCCGCAGTGACTAAGTCTGGTAATCCTTGCCATTGTCATTTCAATGACCATCCACCAAACATTGCATAACATCCCCCAAAGCTATACTGAAAGTGTCAAATCCATCGTCCTGCTGCCAACATGCCAACGACTTTGTCGAAACCCCGATGAGGTAAGCATAGGGGTTACCCCAAACTCGCGGAGGTCTTACTTCCCCTCCATGATAGCTACTGAAAGCTACACATTCCACTACTTGGCTGCCAGTAGGGAAACTAGCGGTCAGGCTGGTCGTGCTCAGCACGGCCTAAAATACCCATATTACCTTTAATAAAATATCCATAAAATCAATTACCTTTATTCTTTACCTTACGTCAAAACATGCTTCAAGCGTAAATACAGGGCTACAAGGGATAGTTTCTATCATTTTATGCGATTTTGCCACTGGACACTCTGTGGCAGGTAGTACAGGGACGACCTTCTGAATGTTATGGTGATAGTAGGTACAGTACTCTAGTACCTTTAACGCAATTTGATTGGCTTCTGTGCATGAAATTGCGGCTAGTTCGAGCCTCGGCTCATGCTCATTTGAAATAGCACGAATTAAGGGAGAATATATAATAGAGCCTTTGACAGAATTTTAAGCATAAACCAGAGAATTGCGACTGGGGAAGACATAATCTCCTCGCTACTAGTCAAACTTTAACGAAGTATAGTTGAAAGAAACATCATTATCCAAGAAGGTAGGCCCCAGCTAAAGCTGGGAATAAAGACAAACGACAGGGAATTCCAAATGAGTGGTAGGCCTACGATAAGAAAGATTGGGTACGTGGCAGTGACGTAGCGTTTCCTTTGTTGGCCTTGTTAGAAACAGGCTTTCTCTTGCTTGAGCCATGTAATGATATATTTGAGAAGTAACATGAGTCAAGAACGGCTTGGGTCTTTGAGTAGGATTTCAATACATAAAGTTATTTTGAATGAATTGGAGGATTCACATCACCTTCATTCATTGATTTTAGAAAAATTTGCTGAGAAGGCAAGAATACTTGGCTTTCTTTACAAATGAATTCTCATATTATGTTCATTGGGATTTTTTACTTCAGTTACCTTTTTTAGGAACTTGGCAAAGAAGCAAGTTGTTGTTGGATGTTTTGACGGGCATGATTTATTTTGAAAGAATATATGCCTACTGATCTGGCATAGTATACTCTGGAGTACATGAATAAATATTTTGTGAACTTGCCAAGAAAACACGTTTTTGTTGGATATAATGAGAGACATGATCTGTTGGAGAAAGAATACTTCAATCAAGGATCACAGCGTTCATATTGTCAAGAAAAATCAAGAAAACTATGTTTTAGAAAACATCAGGAAGAGTCAGGAAAAGACAGGAGATTTCATTGAGAAATGTAGAAAGTCAGGAAAAAGTCTGAAATTCTTATCATCCTTGTAAATTACTTCTCTGAAGCACATTAGACACCTCTACACATTTGCAGGTACATGCCAAAACAAGCAAGCGAGCTTTCGTTTGCATACAAGTTGCTAATTAATTATAGCATGGACAGCATTGATATACTTACTTTTAAAAGAGGGGTGAGTCTCATCACTTGCTACACTAGTTGGCCAGGGAGACTATTATGTATGTCTGATATGTAGTCGGGAAAACACCTTCATTTTCAAGACATATTGAGGAAAATTGAGGAATAATATTAGCAGGCTGTATAGAAACTTTGGATCAGTTTATAAGTTGCTTACACATTCATTGCAGTTTCTCGTGCAAATGTGCTCTCACCACAGAGTTCTAATTCCACATCATCTTGGCATACCCTGAAAGTAGTTAAATCTAAGAAATACAGTTATCTTCATGAATCACACTATGCTTTCCAATGTCAATTGTTTGTTATAAGAGCTGATGTCATATTAATGGCAGATGTCCTTCTTCGTTATATCTGAGTTCAAATAACTCCTTAAGAGTGCTGAGTGAAATCAACAGTGCTTTGAACAAAATACCTCAGTTCCTAACCAATCAATAGACAATATGTGAAAGATCTGGCCTGTCAATTCAAGGACACTAGAAATTTACAGAAATCTAAGATGAGAGGGTCCTATTTAACCGTAAATATACTGTCTAGGTGAAAGCTTTGAATGTCTGCAAGCCCTATTTCTGAGTGAAATTTCCTGTACATATGTGTTATATGGAGGAACAGGCCCATCTCCTGGAAGACTGCAGTTTACTTTTCTATCATCTGCTTTTTTGTTGTCTCAGTGCTGAATGACTTCCTTCTGCATTAAAAATATTGGAAAACTGGAGCAATGGGGAAACCCTTTACCTGGGAGTCAAGCTTATCTTACTCACAATTTTGTGGTTGGGGACTTAATATAATATTACTTGAAAACCTACAGAAATCACCTTTGTCGCAGTCTTTTTGCATATAGTTATGTTGAGATGTAAGAGCCTTACGATTACAACGCAAAAGAATGAAGCGCAAACCCCCGATTAGAATATTGACATGCTGATTTTGCACGTTTTCTATAAGAAACCTGACTCAAGGCCTAGTAGTAAAATTCCCCCAATTTTTGACAGCATTTTAGTTCAAAAGCTTCCTTTAAAAGTTTCTTACTATAAATGAAAGAAAAATTGCTTTAAAATGTAGAGGTACCAAACTATTGGAAATATGACAAGCAAAATGCATCAGTGCCAGCTACAATCAAAAGCAATGTCATGTACACATTGTTTTTGGTTAGGACCAACGCTCTACACCTGCCAGGACCAACGCTCTACACCTGCCAGGACCAACGCTCTACACCTGCCAGGACCAACGCTCTACACTATGGCAGGACCAACGCTCTACACCTGGCTACGCCACAGCTGGCTGCACCTCCATAAGTTTTGCTCCTGATGAGCAAATGTAATAATGCGAATAATCTCAAATTTCAAGATAGCAGATATAGATATTAGGCATAGTAATCACGTGAGAGACATCTATTGAGCCTTTATCAAGAGCTTCAAATGCTTAAATATACAGTATCCATACTATCTAGCCCAGACTTGACACTTTGATGTGCGCAAGCAATATCTTGCCCATGCAATGGCCTTCATGGTTTCATTGCACATTCAATACAATATGATATATCCATGATCGACGTTGTGGATTCAGGAAAAACAAAAAGTATCAACCTTTGCAGCAGTATGATTGCCCATCAGTACCATGAAGTTTTCGCCGAAATTTTTCTTTATAGTATACTGAAAATATTTTTCATGGACGGGAAAAAATTTTATTCTATTTTGACTGATTAGTTTTTGCGACTACATTATTTCATGGATGGGAAGAAACATTTTGTTGTATTTTTTGCTTCCATCGTATTTTTGGTTGGCTTACATAAAAATATTTTTGCATTACTTTGAAAAAACACTTACCCGTGGCCCATGAGTATCAGTCTCATTTTTATAACGAGGCTATACCAATAGAATTCTTACGCGAGCACATCCGGGTTGAGGAACGATAACAACTAGTGTATGGACACTTGACGGGAATTTTCCTCTCGGAAGTTCCGAACTCATTGAAGGAGTTGTAACGATCCAAACAGTAATTTGTCGCGATTCGCACGACATGTTTCACATGTTATGCTGAGGGAACTTGTTTGAGGCTGTTGAGAAGTTGAAATGTAACATCTATAAGCTTTTTTCATAAAGAACCAGTTTATAAACAACCTAGTTCAAGAAACGCTTAGAACTAAAAGAAATGAGCTAATAAGCTTTAGACCAGGGGCACAGTGGGCTGATAGAGGGAAATAGGATGCGAAAATATGTTTTCTGTTTTGGCTTTTACTTTGTGGTCAGATATCTAGTAATCCCAAATGATGTCATTGAAGATCATTTTGAAGACAAGACATATAATACACCATAACTGCCTGTCAATGCCAAAATTCACTCTTTAATGAGGTAACATTTCTAATTTCGTCCCATAACTTCTAAAGCCGCGATATCCAACTTTTTATCAAACATCCATCGAAATACATAGCCAGACAAAAATTTTACGGGGATTCCAGATTTGAAGTCTAATTTGTCTTTTGAGGTCGTACAAATGAGAGATAGCCCTCAATCGTTACAAAATTCTCACAATTCTTATCCGATTTTTACCTACTTGGTCAAAACTCTTTCTGTTATCGCCGGCTATCAATATAGAGATTGTCATCAATATGTAGAGGAAAGTTTCAACTTTCAAAAAAGTGGTGAACCATTGTTAGGAACTTATAGGAAAAGCACTTGGAAGTTCAACACCCGGTATCATTTTTGGTAATTCAACTATTCAACAGACAGCGTCAGACTAGGCACGTATTTGCAAGGGGAACGCGGAGGACAGTGGCTGCCGAGCAGAAAAATTTTGCAAAGCCTCCCCCCAACAGAATTATTGACATGGAGATTTAAATAATCAAAAATGAGTTGACCCCTCAAAGGGATGATAAGGACAGACTTTGCCCATCAAGGAATTTCCTCCAGCTACGTGCTTGCATCAAAACTATTCAAATATTCCAGAAAATTTATTCCCCCTTCGATAGGATTTGTGCTATAGAAAAATAGCTTTATTAGTTCAAAAGGAAACCAACAAGACGTTCTTTCTCTTGTCAATTATTTTGAAATAGGAAGTTTTGATTTCAAAAAATTTTTTTTTTAACTAAGTAGGTTCTGTTTAGAAATAGGAACCTTGTGGATGCAAAACAAACTCCTTCAATAAACGTGATTTATTATTCTGGCAGAAAGAGTTAGGAATGCTAAGGGGCGAACAGCATTTTGAGTTATAACAGACCGAGATGTTTTGAAATGGAAGAGAGTTTTCTTACAAATATTGCCAACAGTAATACCAGCCATAGCAATCTGATTACCCAAACGGCATCAATCGACATTTTGCCACTTACGGAAGTAATCAACATTGACTTTTAAATGCTAGATATTTGTAATTGTATGCAACCTGCTAACGTGTACCGTATGTCCAATGTATGGCAGTTCTTGAAAACAGTCTTCAATTTTCAAACCACGACCAAAATCAACACATGGACTAAACCGTTTTGCTTACAGGGAGGCCATTGTTTGGAATTCGTTACTTTAACGATTGTAAAAAAGCTAATAGTTTCCAATCATTTAAGATGAAACTAAAACCATGCTTGTAGAACAG
>WIPJ01000114.1:136108-146642 GCA_018155075.1 Cassiopea andromeda
CCCCCCCCCCCCCCGTATATGTTGTTATTTCCATTGTCGATCATATGAACGGGCGAAATACACATTCAGCCTGCTGATAGATGAAATAGCGATAGTTTAGACACAGTGGGCCCAAAAGAAAGAGGCACGTGTATACTCCTCCAGACGTTAGATGCACCAGTTCTCACAAATCTCCCTAAAATATGTTAATAGTAAGTGAGAGATCAGGCATTTTGGTGAAGGAAACATGCATGTGTTGGCATAAAGTAACTCCTAAATGTGTTTGACAGAGGGAGAGCTGGCTCCAAGCGAAAACAAGCGTGTGTTTATTGCTGAAAATGGCTGACCTGAAAACTCTCTAGCGTTACGTAACGGCACTATGTAAACCCTCTTTCCCCTCTCTGTTTTTCGGTAAGGCTTTGTAACAATTCAAGTGACCCCCTCCCTCCTAGAGGCGCTACGTAACGGGTGAATTTTTGACTTTATTTAGACCAAATTTGACTTTTAGACTTTTCGACTGCCCTAATCATGACATGAAAGAGATGTAACTGGGGTATCAATGATGTTGAAGTGCAATCAAGCTGGCTAATTAGTGCTAGATGCTAAAGAGAGGTATACCTGCAGCTGCTCAATGCAGGAGGTTCAAGATGCGAAAATGGAAGGCCTGAGTTGTGAGCAATGCCGATGTAGCATGCAATTTGCCTGTAACTACCACAAAAATGCGTGCACTAATAAAATTTGAGTTAATTATGTATTGAAAGCTAGTAGAAAACAGGAATTTGTCTGCCGAAAGCTCATTTACTGAGAAATATCTTAGCCATTGGTCTCTCAGGATAAAGCGGAATCAGAGGAAACATTGATTTTCCAAAATTTAATTGCTAAAACAACTCACCTGAGACAGAAAAATGTTGATCATTTCTAGACTCAGCGAAGCAGGAAATCATCTAAAAGTTTTTAAAGACCTTTCAAAAAGTAATTTTTTGTTGCCCAGTGGAATCATCCATGCAGATTGCGCCCAGCATCAATTCATTAAATATGGAAGTTTCAAGTTGGACATTGAATTGATATTTTCTAAAGCTAGACAGTCCAAGGATTACATCAAAAAAACTAGAGTTTAAAATACTAAATGACATTTTATGGCCAGTTGAAAAGTTAGAATTAGTCACTTGCTTAGTTTTTTTCTTAAATTTGCACCTTTCTTGTGCTCTACAAGTGTGTGCTCATAAGAAGTAACTAAGAATTACAAATATTGTTAGGAAAATTCACAGAATTCTACCTGAAATTCTACCAGAAACTGCCGAACGAAAATAACTATTTAAAAAATTGGCATCATTTGACATGTTAATGAAAAACATAGATGCTCAGGTAGCTGTTAAAGAAAGAATTGGTTCTCGGTGGCTATGGGATCTTTCACAATATTTAATAGAATTTCATGGGCCAATTCATAAATTCTATAAATTTTGATCAAAACGCTTATACGTAAATTGCAGAATTGTAAGATAAAGTATACTGTCATAAGAAATGAGAGGAATAACATAATTACAGGACCTTTTTAAAACAAACAAAATTTTGAATTGTTAATCCGGCTATGTACATTAGATTTGAAAAACTTTGGCAAAATTTCCTTTAAAATAGCGAAGCCTGCTGCTAGCCGAACCCTTAGACCTATGAAACACGTGACAGCAAAAGCAGCAAATGAACTATCAAACAAGTAAAACTAAAAGTGGCCATTTCAAAAAATCCAAAAAGTGGTTCTTGTTGCAATATTATAGAATGGGTGTTGAATAATTTCAACCACACCTATATTGTCACAGATGCAGATAAATTAACTTAATTTAATCATCATTTCAAGTAAATGAAAATTAGAAAGACCACGATAACCATGCAGAAGGGCAAAATTCACAGATTTTATAGAAGTATTCTTTGCGTTTGTGAATTTATTTCCCCTAGACTTCTGCTCGTCCTAGGAACTTTGCACGTGTAGGGAAACACGTATGGACTCGACACTCTTGGTTGATTTTTCGTTTAAGCTTCACAACTTGCCTTCATGGACATAAATAAAAATTGTGAAGTTCAAACGAAAAATAAACTTTCAACACTTTTTCTATGTGGCTCTCAATCATTGGTCACATCATAAATATTGTGGTTGGTGTTCCAATTCATATGGAAGCAATCCAGCACGAAACTTAAGGATAAATTTGAACTTCCATTGTAAGCGAATGGAAGGAGAAATTTTCTCCAAATCGATATTAAGCAAAGAGTAAAGTATATAGATTATTATCTATAAGAAAATATTCCAATACCAAGTGTGCCACATGTTTTTTTCCTGCGATCTAGAGCTTGAAGTGAAAAACCCGAGTACTACTTATATCTTGAAAAGGGTTAGCTTAAGTGCTTTATGTCATTTCTGAATTCCGTGCACCTGAATACATACCTAAGTGGAATTTTATAGCTATGCCTGGTTTCAAGCTGAAAACATGTAGAAAAATGTTGAGTAAAAATGTGGGCCTAGATGTTAGTGTACGCAATACTTGTGAAAACAGAAAATGTCATAAATCAGCAATCGCTTGGAGTTAGAAGCTCAAATTATCAGGGTTTTTTAGTTTCAATGATATTTACATTCTGTGTAATATTCAAGAAAATCCCTGAGGTATTGGTGTCATGCTCTGGGAGATTTGACATGGAATGACCCGGTGCCTATGCTTGATGCCTGCTGTAAGTGGCTATGTTTCCTGTTTGTTTAGCCTATGTACCAGTAAAGTTAATCATTTGTCGTATTTATAATCTTTGACTTTAGTTGGTTTGGAAGTAAAACGTGTCGTAATTAAAAGTATCTTCTATTAGCGTTGATTTGATTTAAGATTGTCAGATTGGGAAAAACTTGTTAGAAGTAAGATGGGAATTGAAATATACGTAAAATGATGGCTGGCATTTTTCCCGGCACGATCTGCGTTCATTGAATTCCGTTGAATCAGCTATACGATTTAGAGATATAATCTCAACATTTTCTACAAAACTGTATCAACCATAGATTACATATATACTTATGTCTAAATCGGGGCTTTGCCAAAAATTGTGTTTTACCAATTTGCTACCTTCTGAAGGTATCATAGTAGAAAGGACTATTTGAGACAAAAGTAGAGGGAAAATGCGCAAATGGCGTATTGAGCCCCAGTGCCTCTAAAATTAAACGTTTTGAAACAGTTATTACCTGAAAAATCCTGTAAACACTTTAAATTTTGCTTCTAACAAGCCTCTATTTATTATTTTGAATGGAATTACAGTCTAAAAGGCTGGTTTGAGGGAAAATATTGATAAAATGAAATTAGGCCCCAAAACCCCCAAAAACTCAACATTTTTGGGAATGCATAATTCTGTGACATTATACTGAAAACACCTTCTTTGAAGTGTAATGCAAGTCACATTTTTTATAATAAAAGTACACTCCTTTGCTATCTCTTAGTTCCTTTCCCATCATTTCTAATAATACATAGTTTTCAACTGGATTGCTAGACTGACCTAAAATATGAAGTTGGTCAGCTCTGTAACTTTTGCAAAAAGTTGCACTCAAGTTGTGTCATGCTAGTCATAGTAGCTTGTTCACATGAGAAAAATGAAATTCAAATGTGGATTTAGGATGACAATGTAAAAACAAGAGAACTTCTTTGCTTTGGTACCTAATTCTGATAGCAGCTGTATGAAAAATATTGTTTTTCATCCAAAATTCACCTCTATGTTGGTTGCCATGGACACTTAGGCAGTACCAAATCTGGCATGCAAAGTATCTTTGATCATCTACCAGCATGAGAGAGCTTTCTCTTTGAAAGGTTTACTTTGTGTGAATTATTTTTGTCTGGTGTAATGGCTCCAGTGAACACAGAAGGAAAAAGGAGAATGAGTGCCACAGCAAGAGAATAAGGTAGAGTGAGGCTGCATAATGAGAACAGATATGAAGAATACAAAGCAAGAAATTCTGCTTCATGCAGAATCTGTAAAGCTAAATGGTCAAGAAAGCTTAAGGTTGATAATTGGGTTTCATTTGATTTAAGGGTTGATGCTACTAATTTTGTTTCATGATCAGTATCACTCAGCGGCATAGCAAGAGCTAGTAAAAATAAACAAAACTTCAGAAAAACTTGAAAAATAGCTTTAGAGTAACATGTTGCTAACCATAAATGTGTCATCTAATATTGTTTTCTAGTTTACTGTTGATGCTGCAGATCAAGAATTTCACTTATACTGAGCTAACTTTAAGCAATTCTCAGTAGTCACACAAGTCATATTTCTGGGTGACGGGAGTCACACTGTGTTTTTCCATTTGATTCAAAATACAAATCCACAAGAAACAAAATCTTTTGCAAATTTTGTAGCTCAGCTATCATTGGACAATTCTCAAAAAGGTTTTCAAAAATATTCAATAATTCCTCAGGTAAATTCAGGTACAGATTTTGTAAATGTGAGAGTCAAGGGAGTCACAATAGATAATCATGAAAACTTGCATGATAAAATATGAATTTTTAAAACTGCCAATGCAAGTGCATAGAATGCTTCATAAGCATACTAATACTGCACCAGAGAGCATGAAATACTATTGAGATGCTAACTGAGAACTAAAAATGTATGTATGTGACCTTGTCACACCAGTCACTTTGAAATGGCTGATATATATATATATATATATATATATATATATATATATATATATATATATATATATATATATATATATATATATATATATATATATATATATATATATGTATATATAGATATATACATATATACATATATATAGAAAACTTGTATATATATAGAAACTTGTGTTTTTTGAGCCACATTCCTAGACTGTTAGGTCTTTTTGTGCAAGGCTATAAAAACCTCAGCAATGCAGCAAACTGATGCTGTCAAGCTTTGCTATTTTTCTGTGAAAAAGTATATTTAATAGTACTGAATCATCAGGATTTGTATCCTGCATCTAATGGGAGTTGACTTTAAATTTCCAAGACATACCTATATGCAGATAAAAGAGCGTATGAAAGAAAATCAATTTGAAGTCAGTCTGAGTCAAATTCAATGATGCCTGACCAAGAAACTTTCTTACATGGGCTATGTCTTATAAAAAGCAGCCACAACTATCAAATTTGCTGTAACTCATACCAAGCTCAATATTGGAACATGCATTCTAAGTCACAGTAAATAGGGTGGCTTTGAACATTTTCCTGGGGGCAATCCCCTAGGCAACTTCCTTTCCACTTCATGCCAATGTCCTTAACAGAGGCACAGACTTCCTTTGATTTACTAATATCCATACGGAAATGTCTAACACATAAGGATGATATCTCTTCAACTTACTAATATCCATACGGCTGCTAAAACATAAGGATGATATCTCTTCAACAAATGTACATAATTCGCTGAAGTTTCTAAAAACATAGTGATGCTGCATAAAAAACTTTACCATCCAAACTTACTTTGAGGCTAGCTTCTCTTAATATGTAGCTGGAAAATTTTACGTTCAAAATCTTGTGCATGAAGGAAGAGTCTAATTTGCTCAAAGTTTTGAAAAGTTCAATGCAGAGGCATCTTAGCTGGGAAACACGTATTTTTCTTGAATTTGAAGGTAAAGCATCACATGAACTAAGTTGGCTATTATATAAAAATCCAAGTGAACATTATTTGATTTTTTCAATTTTTGACAAGGAATTAGCTGATGAGAAATACCACACTAAATGACAAATCAAAATTGGAATAGACAAATCTTGGACAAGAATCTAGCCCAGACTGATGCTATCTATCTAAGAAACGCCTAGCAATTTGCATCTAGCTAAGAAAAGTCTATTTTATACACCACAAAGATAAATCTTACCCATCATCAATGAGTTTCCGCTGGTCATGAAGAAGAAGAATATCACACAGCGCAGTGGTTGGTATGTTGTTGAAAACGGCTCATTCATCGTACTACCTTGAATCATGGCCTACAATGGCTCAGACTTAATGTATCTCTGGCACATACAATTTTGAAGCGACTCGAGATTAACCGTCAGTGCTATCGATGCCAGAAGACCATCTAAAAGCTTTCGTTTGAAAAATACAGCATATTCTTCGAAAGTGGGCAAACTACCATTATTATATTTGTAAACAGACGAGGTTGGAAGCAAGTGTTTTTGTAGATAAGCGTTCTTTTGTTGACGGAGAGCAGTTATTCATTGGCTAATATGAGGTTGTATGTGATGGGAAATGGAAAACAGCTGTCTTTCCTTTTAATTCATACATCCTGCTATAAACACAAAGGCAGGTCTTTCTTCAAAGTTAATTCCGTTTCCCGCTTAAAGTGTCTTGTAAAGTGTCTAAAATGCAAGCATAAAACAGTGACCAGCTGAACAGGCTAGCTGGAGCTGTTAAACTTTTTGCTAAAAAGTCAATTTGGAGGCTTAACAGATGGGAGAAGGGGGTCACTGTTTAATAGAGAGTATGGGGACCCAAGCAACTCAAAATTATTGCTATTAGTTATTAACATTGTATAACCGTAAGCATGTTTCCATATCAGGGCCGTAACAACCTATGGGGCCGTGGGGGGCCGCGGCCCCCCAACATTTTGGCAAAGATGCTTTTTTAATTTTCAAATTTTTCAATAGAAAAAAATTATAATATAGCAATTCCCAGACATAACACTGATACATTCATTACTTTAACAAAAGAGAGATGATGACAGCAGCTATGGAGATGACAGAATGCAATAACAGAAAATGTGGATGACTTGGAAAAACCGGAACCAAGACAAAAAATAGCATTTTGCATTCAGCCAATTAAGTAACCACAAAAATCAGTTGTTTAGGAACCTTCTTGTCTGATTGATGCATTCTCACGTATCATTACGTATTTTGAGGCTAGTTCTAGACAATTTCGTACTCTTTATTTATATTTTGACTTGGTTTCTTTGACCAAATAAGTGTATGTCTCAGTACAATTTCGATCAGAATTATAGCTGCCGTTCATAGTGTAAGCGTAGTAATATCCATCATACGTAGTTATTTTTCGTGAATCATAGAAGAAAAACTGAATATAGTGTGCAGCAAAAAAGACTCATTGTTTATATGTTTTATACTTGCTACAACTACCATGAAGCAACCCAAAATTAATTGGGGAATTAAAACGGAAAAGACAACGTCGGATGAAAGCAGGTATTTAACTTTTATTTAGTTTTTCACCTTTTGTTCTGTGAAAAATTCAACAATAACCTCCCCATGGCTTTTTTGCTACTTTTGGTATTTTTTTGTAAAAACAATTAAAAATTGACTTTTTTCGCTTTGTAGTGCAGCTGAAGCTTCATCATCTGAAATTTCCAGTGAAGTTACATCAAGCAGCAATGTAGCAATACCGAAGCAAACAATTAATCATATTTTTGAAATAAGTCACGATTCTCCAAATCAACCAAGAAATGTCGAAATTACAAAAACAGGGAAGATTGGACATGAAAGAAGCTTCCAGCCAAATTGGTTTGATTTGTACCTTTGGCTGCATTATGACAAAGAATTGCAAGCAGCCTTTTGTTTTACATGCGTCAAAGCTGCCGAGACAAATTCTCTCTCCACATAGTCTTTATCTCAAGGAGAAGCGTTTCTCAAAAAAGGTTATCGGAACTGGAAGCACGCTCTCGAAAAGGCACGGGGCTTCCAAAAGCATGAATTGTCGAAAGCACACAAAGAGGCCACCATTCGTTACGTTAAAAGTAGTTCAAACCGGACTGATGTTGTTGATATGGTATCATCTGAAGCAGAGAAGCAAAGATTTAAGAACCGCCAAATGCTCTTGAAAATTGTAACGAATATTCGTTTCCTTGCACGTCATGTTCTACCATTACATGGAAGCTGGAATAAAGAATACAATATTGAAATTGATTCAAACTTTCATCAACTTATTCTTCTTCGATGTGAAAACCAAAGAGACCTTCAATCTTGGCTTGACCAGAGTACTGACAAATATACCTCACCAAAAATGCAAAAGGAAATTTTACAAGTCTTAGCACTTGGTATCTTAAAAGAACTTTCATCGCGTATTCTCAGCTCGGAAGTTTACACCGTTATGGCAGACGAATCTGCGGATGTTTCCAATGAGGAACAAGTTGTAATCTGTATTCGTTGGATTGATGAAGAGCTTTTCGCACATGAAGACTTTGTATCATTGAAACCTGTTGCCAAATGTACGTCTGAAATGATTGTTGATGTCATCAAAGCAGCCATTGAGCAAATGAGACTAAAACTATCAGATCTTCGAGGACAATGTTATGACGGGGCGGCTGTAATGGCAGGTCACAAGAACGGAGTAGCGGCAAAAATAAAGGAGCAAAATCCTAAATGTCTCTACACACATTGCTACGGACATGCACTAAATTTATCAGTGAAGGATGCTTGCAATGATGTACCAACCTTAACAGAAACATTTGCCGTCGCTAAAGAAATCTGAAAGCTGATTAAGAAGTCCCCACAAAGAGAAACTCTTTTGCGAAAGCTGCGAAAGGAGAATGACAACGATGCCAAAAGTGTTCATGCTTTCTGCCCCACGCGATGGACCGTCCGTGGTGACACTCTTAATTCACTGATTAACAACCATAATGAATTAATGAATGTTTGGGAGAGAGGTATTCCATCAACAACCGATACTGAAATTAAAGCACGAATGATAGGAGTACAAACCACCATGAGAAAACTTAGTTTTTTTATTTGGGTGTTTAATCGGAGCCAAGATTTTGTCTCAAACCGACATCCTAAGTAAGACACTTCAGTCTCCAGAGCTTTGTGCGACAGAGGTCCAATAATGTGCCAATGGAGTCGTGAAGACGCTGAAAAAGATCGTTGCGAAGAAAAGTTTGATTTGTTTTGGAAAAAAATTGAGGAAAAGAAATCTGCTTTAGAGATAGACGAGTACAAAATGCCAAGAAAGCGCAGCCACCCAAAACGCATGACCGATTATCACGGATATGTCAATCAACCAGATCAAGATTTCATGACAGAGAAAGATATGTTTCGAGCCTACTACTTTCAATGCTATGACGTTATTATCAATGCTATTGAAAAGCGATTTGATCAGCCAGATTACCAAATGTATGGAAACATGGAAACTATTGTCACTAATGCTGTATCTAGTAAAAGCTCTGCTTATCTGTTTGATGAGCAAGTTATCACGGACGGTTCATCTTTCCGTAGCCTTTACGCAGATGAGATTGACATGGATAAATTGGAAATCCAACTGAAGATCCTACCTGCTCTTCTTCACGTGGAAAAGCAGTTCAACTTTCGTGATGTTCTAAAATCGATTCGCTCGATAAGCTATCCAATGAGAACAATGATAACTGCAGTTATCAAACTTATCAAACTAATTCTATTGGATCCAGCAAGTAATGCAGAAGGCGAAAGAGTTTTTTTCTGGACTCAGAAGAATCAAAACTTATCTTCGGTCTACGATGAAGCAAGATAGATTAAACGATCTCTTGTTGATTCACGTACACAAAGATAAGAGTGACAGTTTACCAATAATTGACATGGCGAACGAGTTTATTAGTCGGAACCAATCACGAGTGGTAAAATTCGGGCATTTTCGGCAACAAGATGCCAGAGGTTCAACTGGTGAAACGAGAAGCGTTGCCACACAAACTATAAATTGAACGATCACACATATTTTTTATTGATCTTGAACTTTTTCTTTAGTGCTGTTAATAGAAGGAGAAACTATTTCTCATTTTGAATTTGTTTTTCATCAACTGCTGCTCTTTCAAAAAATGGATACATTTTTAGCCAATTTCGAGGGCCAAAAATAGATAAGCTTCTCTGGCACCGCCTTTTTTTGATATTGCTGTAACAATTATTTCCAAACCTGGCCCCCCCAAAAAATTTGGGACCTGTTACGGGCCTGACTCCATTTCGTGTGACTTGAATCTCAAGGTACACATTTAGTCCTTTTATTTAGGATTTTTTATCGAGAGAGAATGGATCGCAAATGTAAGAATCATCCTGACAGGTTCGGCTATATATGTGGTAATGTGATTCTTCCTGGTCGTGTTGCTAAGATAACTGCTTTTGTGAAGAAGGCATATCATTGTTACTTTGGAGTTAAGCTTGGAGGCCAGGACAAGGCATTTGCACCCCATGTTAGCTGCAAAACATGTGTTGAGAGCTTGCGTGATTGGGAAAATGAAAAAGGGAAAAGCATGCCATTCGCAGTTCCTATGGTGTGGAGAGAGGGTAAAGATCATGTGACAGACTGCTATTTTTGCATGACCAATCTTCAAGGAATCAATCGCAAGAACAAGCATTGTGTTTAGTATCCTGATATTCCGTCTGCCATAAGACCAGCCCTCATGGTCCTAGCCTACCTGTTCCTAAGCCAGATGTTGCAATCAAATCTAGGTCTGAATCAGAATCTGATAACACATATGACAGAACAGAGGGTGTAGAATACAGGTCAGAAGAGAATGAGCGGCCAGTACCTCTAATACAAGCAGATCTCAATGACTTGACACGAGACCTAAACCTCTCCAAGGAATCGTCGCAGCTTCTCG
>WIPJ01000114.1:148591-220358 GCA_018155075.1 Cassiopea andromeda
CCCGTCTTCGTGGGAAAAATTTGCTGGCACCTGAAACAACATTTTACTGGTATCGAGAGCGTGAACGAGAATTCAGACAGTTTTTCACAACCCAGAGAGACTTATCGTTGGTTTACTGCAACAACATTGCTGATTTGATGAAATCAATGGACCATGACTATATTAATACGAAATGGAGGCTTTTCATTGATTCGTCCAGCAGAAGTCTCAAAGCAGTTCTCCTTCATAATGGAAATAAATACTCTTCTATTCCTATTGGTCATTCTGTGCAAATGAAAGAGACTCATGACAGCATGGATCAGTTACTTTCTGCCCTGATTTACCATGACCATGGTTGGTTGATCTGTTGAGACCTAAAGGTTGTTGGATTAGTTTTAGGTCTACAGGGTGGTTATACAAAGTATCCATGCTTTCTGTGTTTGTGGGATATTCGAGCTGATGACCAACATTACATCAGACAAGAATGGCCGCTAAGACAAGGATTGGAACCTGGTTTGCACAATGCAAAATCTCCTCCTCTTGATGAACCAAACAAGATATTACTTCCACCCTTGCACATAAAACTGGGACTTATGAAGAACTGTGCAAAGGCAATGGACTGAAAAGGCAAAGGCTTTGCTTTCCTTCAGCAGAAGTTTCCTCGGGTAAGCTTGGAAAAGCTTAAGGCTGGCATTTTTGATGTGTCTCAAAAACGGGAACTCATGAAGGACTCAACCTTCGATGACGCACTGAGCAGGCACCCCGATGTAGGGGGGCCGGGGGGGCCATGGCCCCCCCCACTTTTTTGCCAAACCATCATAAAAAGAAATGTTAAAATATCCTTGGTTATTACTGATTATCGGTTCAAATCGAGGATCGCATGAATGAAAGGGATAGGCTGCTTGATAAGAGAAATTTATAGCAGTGCTGAGTGATTATTAAGCCGACTAAACTAAGAAAGGCATGTCCAAAGTCCGGCCCGGGGGCCAAATCCGGCCCTCGGTCAAATTTTATCCGGCCCGCAGCCTAGTCATGAAATATATAACGCTCGTATACTGTTATTTGGCTAGCAGTATTAACATTCTTCATTTACCCACTAGAGACCAACAGCACTTTACACAACACAACCCCCAACCCGCTAGAATTCATGGTCAGTGGTTTTCCACCAGAATTCTCACGTAAGAGCACAATTACTTCTGTTTAAGAAAGAAGGTTAAGTGCATATTCAAGTGCATGTGATATACTTGTTTCAAATGTTCCAAAAACATTCTTAAGATGTTGAAATTGAAACAAGCAAAGCAAATGTGAAACACAAAGTGGCTTCCAAAAATTTTCTTAAATTATCGTTGCTATTACAGTTTTATAATTGCCTTGGAAAAATAACATTAGATAGCGTGTATGTAGCAAGATTATTGTGTTCGCAGAAATTTATTCTATTTTTATCCTACTTATCACTTGGTTCAGACTTATAATCGCCCTATTTCAAAACAAAATACCCCCTAAGAGTACCATCGGACATGCTCCCCCATTTGGAGATTTTGGCCCCCCCCCACTTTCAAAATCACATCGGGGTGCCTGCTGAGTGCAACCGAGCTGTCTGCTTGGGGCTCTCTCAAATCAGTTATCACAAATTTTCTTGGGAAGAACCGGTGTGAAGAATACGAAAAGGAAGTTGATGAGCTCCTGAAAAACTTTCAAAGATTAGGGACTCGCATGTAAGTCAAAATACACTTTTTACGCTCAAACTTAGACTATTTCCCTCAAAACTGCGGAGACTTTAGTGAGGAACAGGGAGAGCGTTTCCACCAAGATATTCGTGTCATGGAAGAACGCTACCAAGGCCGGTGGGATGTAAACTTTCTTGCAGACTATTGTTGGTGTTTGAAACGAGACGTGGTGGCTACTCAGCACAGGAGAAAGTCACTAAAAAGGCCCTTCATCCATGATTAGCTAGTGTGTAATGTGTAATCTTTATTTTCTAAGCTTTGTTAGATAAAAGTTTTACTTTTTGCGAAGCATTTTATGAAGAATTAAGCATAGTAGATAGCACTAAAGGGGGCTGCAAACAATTCCATTACAACCTTGCATCTCAAAAACTTGACCTGATTGGAGAAAATGAGTAAAATTTTTGGATTTTGCGAAGTAAACTATCATAGAATTAGCTATCTCATGCTTGACCTTTAAAACTTCGCAGACCAGTGTAATGAAATTGTCCCTACAGTCAAATCTGGTGATTCCTTCAAATACCTTGGTCACTATTTCAGGGTCAAATACCTTGGTCAAATACCTTTTTACAAATACATTGTTGTAAAACATATCTTGACCAGGGCCGTTTTACTTGGAGACATAATTCCGCTTTACGTTTCCTAGCTCAAACTTTCCAATCTGTAAATTCATCAAAATTGTACGTTGATCTTCCAGGTTACCTATCTCCTTGTATTATTACGGGTAATAGACTTCGGCCTGACATGATTCTTTCCACCGCTGATAAATTGTACATCATTGAATTAACCGTAGGCTTTGAAACAAATCTTGCAAACAATGCTCGTTGCAAAGAACTCAAATATCGTTCCCTCGTAACTGATCTCAGCAATGACTATAACTCAATAGAATTCATCAATCGTTTCATAAGCTGTCTTGGCATATTTGGTCAGTCATCAGAATCCTTCCTCACAATGGGTGCTAAACTAGGCTTTGATAATCAGCAGCTCAATTTCATTATTTCCAAGCTATCTACTATTGCTATTCGCACGACCATTTACATATTTTGCATGAGGAACAAAGCATGGTGCAACCCAGAGCTTCTCAGCTACTGAACACGCTAGTTGATAAGTTGATAGTACTACTGCTTCTGTACTGAAATACTTTAGTGTGTATTTTTCTTTTATTATAATTTATTTCATATGTATTTTTTTTAATTTAGTGTATCATTGTAAACCAGCCAAATACAGATTACCTATTTAGTGAGATTTGTATTTGTAGATTTTAATATGACATATATGATGAAGCTTGAAAAAAAATTATTGTTATAAGTTTAAAAGGGTCGCACAAAGGGTTACCACCGGTTTTTACCTATGAGATTTCCTAACCTTTGCCTGATTTTCCTGGCAAATGCAACCCCTTCGACAGCTGAGCGATAAATGTAAATGTAAAAGTGCAATTCATAGTTGGAAACCTTTCCATGTCGCAAGTCTTTGCCGTTTGATTAACTCTCATATGTGGAAAATAGTCTTTCTATAGTCATCTTGTTGAAAATAGGGGTCTGGGGGCCTGCCCACAGAAAAGTGTTTGAGCTAACGCCTTCTAGAAAGTCGGAGAACGCTCATTTGCAGTACAGCATTTACTTATTTCATCATTGATCTTCATGTTGAGTAAGTAAAACTGATCCTTCAAATTCATTTCATCGAAATTTGAAGATTTAGAACGAAAAGGAAAAGACTAGGTCACGCATTCATTTTTATATACAAACTAACATTATAAGCAAAGTAATTTCACAATAGTACACCAAGGAAAATACAGTCTACTCCGTATGTGGGCTACATGGATTGCATTCAGGGTCCAGAAGTAACATTTTCCCCATAAGGGTCATCATCTAATCATCTTCTTTGCAGTGGGAGGGCAAATCCAAAAATCGAAATTCCTGCAGCAACTCATGCCAATTCTGAAAGGTTATTGGTGGGCCGCAAAAAATTACTTGGAGGGCCGCATGGGGCCAGCGGGCCGTAGTTTGTCCATCCCTACTCTGCAGTATGATGCACGGTCGTTACGCAGCCTATGACGTGCATTGTAATAGGACTGCTATCCACTACCTTGTAAGGTATTATTAGTTAGCCTCTCTTTCGTTACCCGTCAACCTTCTATTGTTTCTATTGTTAGTGTATATGTATAAATAGTAGAATCGTCATGTGTAACTTAGTTGGTTTCGATTACAAAGATGAATGCAAAGAGCTGCGTGTTTTTCGACACATGAAAAGGCAGCGTTGCTGGGTCCGTATCCGAGTAAACTAAAACGTTAGTGAGTAAGACCATATCCTGCGGGTCTGGAGAATGATCGGGAATGTCGCTTTGAGATACCAAAGTAGCCATGCGTGAATTGCCTAAAGGGGTTAGAAGTCGACTTGGCCGACATTGTAAAAACCCGGAATTAATGGAAGGAAAAAACTGGGGCGACTTTTCACCAGGATAAGATGCACGTTTGAGAGACTGCAACTCTATGGGACCGCTTAGGGATTTAAGGCCTGGTGAAAACTGACTGCCCTCCAGCCATAAAGGTCCCGCTAATAGGGGGGAGCCGATAAGAGAAGCGGCGACAACAAGGCAAACTGTGACAATATTGGGCCCTCTAGGCAATGAAATGTGTTCATCTGAGTTACCAGGCTGGGGCATGGCGGTTAATAAACACGTAACATTGGCTGTGGAGCTACGGCATGGTGCCCGCGCAAGCTAGGAAAAGCTTCAATTGGATTGGTATCATAGCATTGAATCTCAAAATTCAAGGCTGGGGTGGCAAAAAATACAAGCAGATCTTTAGAATAAGTACGGGCGTCAGTCTTACGCAAATGATTCTGACCAAAGAGAATAGGCCAGGTTAAATTAAGAGCAACAAGTATTGAGAATTTAGCGGATTTACCCGTTTCCTAAACAATAGGCACTTGTAAAATGCCAACTGCCCTGAGCAAAGAATTTGGCCCGGCGACCGAAACAGGGATAGGCTGCTCTCATTTAGTAAATTGAAGCGCAGGATTAAATTTGACTACGGTTTCCGCATGATTTTTGCTGACAAAGGAAACTGAGCGGCAGCTATCCAAGGGCAAAGGAAGGGACACTCTTGCCGACGTGACATTAGCCCAAAGAATGTTTTTGTCCGCAAGATGTAAGACCGAAAAGGATGCATTTACGTGTAGAGGAGTGATAGCAGGCATGCTAAAAAGTGGATCTTGCGTCGTAGTTGCATTAGAAAACAAAGTCGGGAAGGCTGGGGCAGTTGTCGTTGTACTTCTTTCTCAATGCTTGTTGCCAAGCCCTGTTTTAACGATTGAAATAATCATGCACAACAGATTTAACAGAATTAATTAAAGATTCTTGACTGTCGGGACCATTGGGTGCTACATAATTTGCTTGCACTCTATTGGAGTAGGGTGAGTTATGTGTGGAAGGTTGTTGACCCTGGGGCGAAAATTGAGAAGAGGAGGCCTTATGATGAATATGTGCCTTACAAGCTACTTTAAAGCATATAGAGCATTTGTGAATATAGCCCCGGGAACATTGATTGTTATGCAACTCAAAATTAGCTATATTAAATTTATTATAAAATAGACATATCCGTGTACCTGAGTGATTGTCCTTGTGTTCAGAAAGATCATGATCTACCTTGAGTTCCTGGGCTTTGGTTGGGCTGCGTTTGGATAATAAGCGTGGAGCAGGCTTAGCTGCCAAGGCTGCGTGAGGTGACTAGGATTTTTCACCCTCTTGTACTGGCTGAGAGTCGTCAGATTCGATCCTTTTGGAAGCCTCGATCACAGCTGTCTAAGAGAAGAAAGTGGAATCTCTACTGAGCAAGTTTATACTGATGGTTGGCTTTAACTTTAGCATAAACGCGTGGATCGACTCGATGTCACCACTGGAGCGATGAATTCCAGGAATAAGTTTCTCTAAACTGTGTTGCGTTTCCAGGAAACGGTGGGCAAAATCAGCTACTGATTCCATTTGTTGTTGTGTCATGGAATAATACATTGAAAGAAGCTTTCGAATTTGCTGTTCCTTTGGAATACCCCCTTGGGTAGTGAGGTGGGTGAGGCACTTGTCATAAAACTCCAGATACTCAACATAGGATGTCTTTTCATTGAGTTTGGAAGCATGAATGGTCTCATAATTGCAGATTATGTCGAAGGCCCGCGCATCCTTGTGACATTGCAGTTTGAGGTAGGTGAACCAAAATTTGGCCGACACACCTGAAGAGGCCAGAACACTTGTTAACTGCTCTGCAAACCGGTCCAGATTTTCCCGTCCTGTGAACTCCGGCAACGTTAATTGCGGTAGGCGAAGGAGAGAGTTTGTGGAACTTTTCGTACCGACGGTATTTGATGAAATCTGAACAGCAGCAGACAAATCCTGGATTTTTTGCTGGGTTTTTGAATAAGCGTCTTTAGAGGCAGTTCACTGGTCTTTGACGACGTCAGCAAGGCCTTTAATAAAACATGCAACTTCGTCCGTCATGGATCCATCAAGGGGTATGCCTATGCTGTCTAGACGAATCCTAAGGTATGAATTAGCCTCTTGGGGTCAGATTACACAATAGGTGCCTAGCATTGAGGTCGTTTTCCTTTACTTCTTCAGTTTTTACTTTTTTGCTTGAGCACCTAGCTCGAGCAGACTGTAAGGGGGTGGAATTAGCAAGTGAAACGAATTTGAGGGCACCCCTCGTCCCCTTCAGCTATGTGGCCGATGACTACACATTCTTTCAACTGCTTTATTAGCATTATGTAGCCTTCAACTCTTCGAAAATTACCCGATTTTGAAGGTGCAATTGACCTGAGTTTCTCAAGTTCCAAAAGATGGCAGAATAGGGATAGGGAGCCCCTACTTGGAACAAGACCCCATTTTCCGCTACTGTAGGGAAATTTTCCTACGTGTGGTAACACTTCCCAGAACAGGGTAGCCGGCCTGCAGACATTGGGGGCAGGGGTCATAGCTCCTAATATTTCACCGAGGTTTTATAGAGAATTGCTCTACACTGTACTTTTTACTCATTTCTTACTTGACTTCTACTCAATCTAGAATCTAGGAGTATCAAAAACAGATACCGTCTTTCTGGATGACAAACCTAAGACTTTTTTCAACCTTAGCGCAAGTTTTGTAGGGAATTCAGCCACCAATTTAGTCAGACATTATGATACAACGCCTCAGTTCTTGTATTTGCCTGCTCACTGCAAAGATAATATGTAGATAAGGAACTTTTGGATAATAGGTAACAGGGACAGACACAACAGGAAACGTGACTGTCGCACTGGGCGTGGCACCAGCAAATTCTGTGACCACACCCTTAATCTTAGGGGCTGTCAAACTCTTAAGAGATTTTGGGGGCCTTTTCATTCCCTTTTGAATGCGCATTGTCCTGGAAATGTTTCTTAAGTTTTTCTAGTCTGCTCAAAACTTGCAAGATCGCTTTGTTACTTTAACCCCATGAATGATATCTACCTGCAAATCCTACGAAATGAGATTGCCAATCAGCCCCGTGTCACAGTGCATGAACTTTATGAGCTTTTACTGTATTTCAGCACCACTGCTCTTTTGTGCTTAATTGTAATTAGGGGAAGAAATTTTCCAGGTTTTCATTAAGTGATGGGTGATAACAAAATGACCTACTGGAGAAATCCCAACAACCCTGAAGGAAATAGAAGAAGTGATAATCCCAACAGATGGTGTTAGGTGAAAATTGGATGGAGTTGTTGACAGCGTTCCTCCTGATGAGGGTTGATAAATGCTTGATGGAGAAGTGAGAGATGAAGAATGGGATAAAAATGACAAGAAAAATTGTTGCTGCTACCCACATTTTGATAAAATGGGGGGGGTTAATTGTAAAGTGTTACATGGGATGAAAAATTTCAAAAAGTGCAATATGACCCCTCTACAAGTAAGCAAAAAAGAGTGTCAACATTGCTTAAAATTGCAGGCATTTGCTCTCTGTTTTAGCAATCCTATACTTCACCTGCTCTTATTTCATGTAAGATTCCTGATATGGATCTTCAGCACTGCAAAAAACCAAGTCACTTTGAAATTTTTTGCATCTATAGGATGCATTCTTTAAAGCAGTATGGAAGTGCTGTTTCAGTATCTTATTACAACTATCAATTCTAAAGTCAAGTGATGTTTGATAGTTGCTACAGTATTTGTAGCCACAATCTATCTGTGGTCTCTTAGTAGTAGACTATGCCTTTCACAGAGCAGGATATATTTAGTAATGGAGGGCTTTTCTCTATTGTTAGCAACTTTATTCTCAAGCAGTTCATCTTAAGTTTGACTAATTGAATTACTTTCATTTTCCAACACAGAGACAAAGATTTGCATAGTTAAGAGAGAGGCAATATGGACACCATATTGGCACTGATGATGATTGAAATTTCTTAGAGCTGTAGACCAATAACAAAATGTATTTGTTATCAACCTATCTAACTTTCCTGTGCTTGTACCAATACTTCTACCAAAAAAGCACATGCCATACTGAAAGTAGGATCTAATCTATCAGAATACCAGAGTACGCAAGCCAAGGAAATGTTGGCTAAATAAGATTAACTAAACATTATACACTTTTCCATATATAGAATGGGCAGGAAACTAACATTGATCTCCAAGTTTCAAACTACTTTTTACAAGGTCATAGACATCAGAATCAACTAGATTATCAACTTTATCACAAAGAGGCCAATATGATAAAGATCTGACTTTGGTAGTAGACTAACAGCAGAGGATCCTTACGGTTCACAGCTAATGCATTCGTCGGGAAAATTGGTTCCACTATAGATTCCACCACTAGTTTGGTACTCTTTTTGTTTAATAGAAAGGCTATTGTTATATCTCTGCTTTTTAGATATGCTGGAAATATCTGATTTGAAATAACTTGGTGAACAATACGGTCAGGATTTATGTTTTTGAGAACAAACAGGAGTAGAAAATTGTTTGGAAGTTGAGCACAATTCCTAGGTGAAGCTATACCAGCATCAATACAACCTAAATATATATTTACACCTAAAACACGTGAAAAGGCCATTCATTGAATGAAAAGGCTCCATCTCCTGCTTTTCCAATTCCATAGGGCCGCAAGTTTCACACAGTCCAAATAAAAGATTGAGTTGGATTCATGGAGATTAGCTACTTCAAAAAAGCTTTAAAAGTAGTTAGATGTGTTTTCAGTGAAGAGAAGGCTTGCAAACTACTTTGGCATAAACACAGTTTCTATCAGCAGAAGCACTGGCAAGAACAAATTTTTATTAGCTGTGGGTCAGGAAGAAAAGAATATTCACAATATTGATAAGCCTTCCAAATTTCTATTGACTATAAATTTGTCTCAAATAGACATTTAAAAGATTGGGGGACTATTTCATATTTCAAAAACCTGCTGTGATACCATATACCATAAAGATCAAAGATGAAGAACACACAAGACATCCCACCTTTTAGTCAAACAAATGGTAGAAATAATCATTAATTAAAAGTCATCTTTCAGGTAATAGCCTGTCGCAGCATCAAATCCTCAAGCAAAAATCTTTCTTCAAGGCCAGGTCTTCATCAACGACATTTTCGCATACTTTGACATTTCAGCAATCTTCCCTAGTTTTGAAATGAAGCTTCTCAAGTGCATTTAGCTCATTCTCTTTAAATGCATCGTGCACTATTCCAAACAAATCCTATGAAATCTATAGTAATGTCAAACCAATTTTCACATGTGCTGAGCAACAACAGTAAGTCATCTAAAATGTTGCTGTTGTGCAAATTGCTTTTAGGGCATGCTTCAAGATAAGTGCGACAGTCAAACTCCTCATCCTGCGCACAGACATTTTCAGAGAGTCACATGATTGGCTAACCAGGAAGAAATTAACCGTTATGCACATCATGCGACAGCCACTGGAAATCATACTGTGCACCAACCACTTTTAATTTGTCCGTGGATCAAACAGACCACTGTCGATTCCTCTATATGATCAAAATAGAGGAGATATCCCAAGAAGTCGGCATAATAGTACCGTTCAAGAGATTTTCATTGTTGTGACATAGAAAAATCATATGAATGTGAATTGAAAATTAGTATTTGCCAATTATAATGGTGATAAGATTTACTCTTCTATAAACTACAAGCTGCAAATGCCTCCCTGCTGATAGGATATACATTTCTATGAACTACAATGCTATTTTCAGATAGAAAGCTGACTGTCGCCCGTGCGACAAGTGCGACAGTGCCGCCCGCCACTGTCTAGCTTTGACACACATCCTTCATATTCATATTTCATATTCATATTAACTTATTTTTACACGAATTACCCTTCAGTAAAACTAAAATAAACTTAGCATCATAGTCATAATGGTTTAGCTACAATAAAAAAAATTAAAATATACCTTAGGCTGTTCTTCCAAGGGGTCGTGTCTGATTTATTGTCAGCTCATCAAATACATTTTAGTTGTTTTTTGAAGTGAAAAAGCGTGGGAAGTTCCCTAATGCTTAAGGGGATTTCATTCCAGGTTTTACGAGCTGAGTATGAAAATCCTTTCTTTGCATACTCTAGATCAGTGGTTTTCAACCTTTTCCCACGTACCGCCCATTTTTGTATGTTCTGGAAAAGTATAATTTCTCACCGCCCAATAACATTTGATCAAAAAGTCCCCCATCATTGATACACATTGATCCCGAAAGTAAATGCATTACATAAGACAGGCAAAGCAATGTAATGGATTGAAATTCCTTTTTTTAAACTGGCTGTATGATTTGTGACATAAATCATAAAAGTGAAAAGTTCTATACAAAATGTATTCATACAATTAATAAATGAAGTATTCAATACAAAATCTCTTAGAACTAGCTTGTTTTAAACTCACATTTTAAGCTTCGTTTTCAGCATATTAAACAATATTTAATTTGACATATGAAACTGAATATCAAGCAACAAAAATAAAAATTTGGAATCGAAGCATAAAAAGTATGAATAGTGCATTGTATTTATCGTTACCTAAAACTGACAAGGGTTAATATAGTTTAATGAGATCCTTGAGCTTGATGCTGTGAGACTAAATATTCAATGCCTGGCTCAATTTTTGTCAACAGCAACCGGAGATCTCCCCTTTCATTGATTCTCAGGCGATTTCTATGTTTGGTGATGATATTGTTCACGGCAATGAAACCTGATTCCACCAAATATGATGTAGGGAAAGGCAGCAACAAATTCCTTACCATTTTCCACATATTTGGATAACAGTCTGTCAATTTCTTATTTTGCCAGAGTTTCTGGTATCCACCATTATCATAATTAGTTTTGCTTTCTTCATCAAACTGCATTTCTAATACCTCCTCTTGGAATGCTACATCAACATTGGCAGCATTTGCAGTAAAAGGATTTATCATCCAGTCATACATTTTCAAGTTCAATATATCACAAAATCGTTTTTCCATATCTAATTTCAGTTCACTGGGAAGATTGCCGAATCTTTCAATGTCCTCTGGTGTTACGTCGTTTTTTACTGTTAAAATTTCTGGGAATTGATGAAATTCTCCTTGCAAGAGATTATGACGGAAAATATTAAGTTTTTTCGTGAATAATGTCAACGCATCCTTACAGGTGATCAGTGTTAGGTCGGTTCCGTGAAGCTTTAGATTTATTTCACTGAATTTTTTAAAAATCCATGCCAAGTAAAAGGCGTCATGTTTGATTGCTTTTAATTGGGTGCAGTGACCAATCTCGTGTCACTCTCAAGAAACTGAACAACGCTATCATACAATTCAGCAAAACGAGTCAAGCATGTACCCTTTGAAAGCCAACGAACTTCTGTGTATAACAGTAGCCGTATAAATTGCTCGTTATTATCCTGGCACAGCTGCCGAAACATTATATCATTTTTGGCATTCGATTTAATTTTATCTATAGTCTTAATTATCACAATTAATGATTCATGAAGTCTTGGGCTCACAAGTTTTCCCACAAGATGTTGCCTATGTATCACACAATGAATATATAGGGCATTTGGCACTTCCTCCTTCAAAAAAGCAACAAAACCACGGTATCGGCCCATCATTGATGGGGCTCCATCGGTAGCACATGCAACAATATTGTGCATGGGTATATCATTTTTCTCTAAGTACGATTTTACAGCAGTAAATATTGATAATCCTTTTCTATCTGTAATAAGATTTGAAGTAAATAACATTTCTTCTTGTAAAATTGTGTCTTCATTAAAGTACCGTACATATGCCATCAATATCGCATTATTATCTACAATGGTGGACTCATCCAACTGTATTGAGAATAAAGTGTTTCGGAGAATAACTACAAGTTTATCTTCAACATTAGCCGCCATTTCATCAATACGTCGGCTGACCGAGGTATCGCTAAGAGGCAATGTTTTCATAACCTTGGATGGGTCCTGATGCATTACTGTTGAGATGAAATTTCTAATAGAAGGTATTATTAATCTTTCTCCAATGTTATGGCTTTTACCATACTTTGCATTTAATTGAGATATATGGTAGGCTGCCTTTAAACCATCTTGATTACTTGAATTTTGAGTTTTAAATAATGTAGTTATTGTAGAACGACTCGTGAATCTTTGATAAAGGTCTTGAAAATATTCAATGGGCTTACTTTCATCGTTTGGGTGCGTTTTAACAAGATGTTCTCGCAATCGACTTGGCTTCATCGCTTCTTTAGAAAATGTCTTATGACAAAGTAAACACATTGGAAGTTGCTTGTTTGTAGTAGATTCGATGAAACCGAACTTCAGATACTCTGGGAAATAGCCACGAACATATTTCTTCTTTTGAGACATGGGTGTAAAATACGTAGCACAAAATAATGTCGCAATCCAGCAATATGAAAATATTACAAATATTGTCAAGCACAGCACCGCACGACGAAGGAAGATAACACAGAATCACTAGTGTGCCGAGACGAACACTGACATAAATTAACTATAGGCGCTTTATTAATTCAGACAACCTTATGCGCTTCCCTGCTGACTGACAATCTTCCCTAATTTATCTATGACAACAGATCATTGATTTAATTATGAGTGCTGACTGCCACCGGGCCTCGTCGAAGTTCCCTAATTCTATGCGAGCCGTGCAGCTGCATGGAAAACTGCGGATAGTGACATTTCGTTTCATCGGTTTCCAGTAAAGGATTCGGTGCGATATGCTAACGATACATAATTTAGATGTTTTTGATATAGAATGAAATTATTCTACCGTCCACCCGAGATCTGAAATCGCCCACTAGTGGGCGGTACCGCCCAGGTTGAAGACCACTGCTCTAGATTATACTTAGGAATCTGGATATTCCGGCAGGATCGTGTATTCTATCTGAAGTGGTGGGACCTTAGATCGAACTTGTTCCATAGATTTTCTGGCCACAGCTTATTAAGGATCTTATATACCATAACGGCACGATCAAATGTAATAAGCTGTTTAACTGATAGAAATTTTGGTATCCAGTTGTCTTTTATCCTGGACGTATGAATCATAGAAGATGCTCTGTCTTGGGGAGGTTGAAGAAATTCTATTCTTGTGTTTGATAAACTACCCCAGATTACATCAGCATACCGGATGTGACTTCAAATTAGGGCTCGATATACATTGCTTAATGAGGATTGAGGGAGAATGCTTTTCAGCCTTCTTAGAGATTGAAGAGCTCCACGACTTTTTTTGTGAACAGTCTTGTACTGTCGCTCCCAGTTTAATCCTTCATCTACAATAATCCTTAGCGATTTGGTATTCTTCACTCGTTTTATGTCAGAGTCATTCAGTGTGAATGGTTCATGTATCTCGATTTATCTATTTTTCTAGGATGTCCAATTATCATATATTCTGTTGTTTTGGGATTAGCACTCAATTTATTTATCCGCATCCATGTGGAGATATTTACAATTCCATTTGGGCCTTTTGGATTAGATTTTCAACATTAGTAGATGCTACGGTGATATGAGTATCATCAGCGTAGAGACCTGCTCTAGAGTCTATCAAGCATTTTTCAAAGTCATTCAAGCACAGTATAAAGAGGAGGGGGCAAAGACAGGAGCCTTGCGGGATACCACAAGCTACCGTTTTAGTCCCCGAACTAAGGCCATTTGTGAGATAATACTGTTTCCTATTTTCGAGATATGATTGAATCTATTCCCCAGCAATATCTCGAATGCCGTATTTCCTCAACCTTCCTTTCAAAATTGCATGGTTAATGGTACCTAATGCCTTTTTCAAGTCGAGGAATATTGTTAAATTAAGTCGCTTGTCGTTAATATTATCATACCATTTGTCGGTACTATCAATCAATGATGTAATTATTGAATAGCATTTTTGAAAGGCTGACTGACTCATTGTTGGGGCCTTAGTTGCCTTCAAATGTTCATAGACTTTATTATGAACTATCCTTTCAAGAAACCTGGGGAATGCAGAGACTACTGAGATGGGCCTATAATTATTTGCGTTACTTTTAGACAGTGGCGAAGTTAGAGGTCTTGCCTGTCCTACCCAGTAGGACTAAAATATTTCAATAACATCAATTTTTTTGAGAAGTGGCTAAAATTTAATTTTCAAGCGAAGGTAACATTTCCCAACCCGTTAGCTCGTTATTTCATAGCGAACTCATTTAACACAGCTTTTGTTTTACCCTTTATGAAATCATTTTTAATTGGTTACCAAAGAATATCTTTGTTTTGAACCCAACTCCTACCATCTGAGATGGTAGGAGCTGGTAGAGGCTCAAACAAAAGAGTGTTTCAGCACGTCTTTGTGCCTGTACTACCTCACAATGGAAAAAAACAACCGTTCTCCTACCACATTTTACTGGTAGGAGCTAGGACGGTATTACTGTTACGATGTCATGGAGCTGCGCTGGAATTGAACATTTTGATTGGCTGAAGGGCTTAATACGTCATTGCCTTAGAAGCCTTTGTGATGGCAGCTCCTACCTACTTTGAAACGTAGGAAACTTTGCATCCTTCAAAACCTCGGTTTGAAGTCACGTTGAAGCTGTGGACAGTAGTCGTAAGTTTTCGAAATGGCTGTAGAAGCTAGCCGAGGAGCTGAAGACATTATTTGTGAACTCATACAGAAATCATTCAATGCAAGAACTGTTGGTGAGCAGAAGGAGATCTTGCAGCATAAGAAGCCCCAGCCAAAATTAGGGCATAGAACTGCCAATCGCCAGTTTCAGGATGCATGCTATGCGAAGAAAGAATGGCTTTGTGGCTCAACTAGTTTACAAAGATTGTTTTGCTGGCCGTGCCTTTTATTTGCTCCAGGAACATCGCAAACGTTGACAAGACAAGGATTTGCCAATATGCGTTGTTTTCTTTCCGATTGCAGAAAGGATGGGCGATGGAACTGCCATTTGGAGGCCTATAAGAAATGGAAGACCTTTGATGCGACAGAAAGGCTCGTTATTCTATTCTCAAGAGCGAGAAGAGAAGAGGTGCAGCGCAATAATGAGCAGGTAAGGCAGAACAGGGAGACGCTTAGAACCATTTCTGAAGCTATTTTATTCTTAAGCAAACAAGAATTAGCCTTTAGGTGTCACGATGAATCTAGAGATGGCATTAATAAGGGAAATTATTGGGAGCTACTTGAATGCTTTGCAAAAAATGATCTGTCTTTGAACGTCACCTCCATAGGGAGTTGACAGAAGGTGAAATGATACATTCTGGTGTTTTCACTGGCGTTTATTCAGAGATTCAAAATGATCTCATTGAATGCATAGATTTTGTCATCCAAGCTCAGGTTGACAAGGAAATTGAAAAGTGTAGATTCTTGAGCATTCAGGTAGATGAAACAACCGATGTTTCTACTAAGGAGCAGCTCAGTATCATCATTCGTTGGGATAGGGAAGGAGAAATAGTTGAGAGGTTTTTGAAACTTTTTGATGTTAGTTCTGATAGATTCCACTTTTCCTTGGTTGTTGGTTTATGAAATACATTTGCAGAATAGAATTGTCCTCATTGTTTATGATAATCATATTTTGCTTCTGAATATTGGTGTTAAGAGAAACTACTGAGTCTCACTGTTCTGCCTTACAATAAAAGCCTGCAAAGATGTTAAGAACCTCAAGGCTTTAGAATGGCAAGGAAGAGTTAAATCATATTTTAGCATACTGAAGGTACTTTTTGCAAACACTTGTTGGAATATAAAGCATCAGCTGATAGCTTAACTCAATTGGAGTATCCATTGAGGACTAATTTGCCTGGCAATTACAATTTGATAATTATAAGATGCAATTTTTATCTCAAAATGTCTTTTTTGACAGTGAAATATATGATTTAATTCTATATAGTATATGTTTTACAGCAGTTCTGAAAACACCAATCTGTGATTTAGAAGGGGACTTTAGTCAATAAAAATGGTGTTAAAATCTATCTTCAATGTAAAAGTGAAATCATGCAATTTACATTATACTTGTAGGAGATGTATGTCAACTTTAAGTATCTGAAAATGGGTACTTTCCATAGAGTGTTTCAAAACAGCAGTTTCAAGAAAATTTTGAATTGTCCTCATTGTTTATGATAATCATATTTTGCTTCTGAATATTGGTTTTAAGAGAAGCTACTGAGTCTCACTGTTCTGCCTTACAATAAAAGCCTGCAAAGATGTTATGAACCTCAAGGCTTTAGAATGGCACGGAAGAGTTAAATCATATTTTAGCATACTGAAGGTACTTCTTGCAAACACTTGTTGGAATATAAAGCATCAGCTGATAGCTTAACTCAATTGGAGTATCCATTGAGGACTAATTTGCCTGGCAATTACAATTTGATATTTATAAGATCCAATTTTTTTCTCCAAATGTTTTTTTAACAGTGAAATATATGATTTAATTCTATATAGTATATGTTTTACAGCAGTTCTGAAAACACCAATCTGTGATGTAGAAGGGAACTTCAGCCAATAAAAATGGTGTTAAAATCTATCTTCAATGTAAAAGTGAAATCATGCAATGTACATTATACTTGTAGGAGATGTATGTCAACTTTAAGTATCTGAAAATGGGTACTTTCCATAGAGTGTTTCAAAACAGCAGGGTTAAGGAAATTTTGAGATCCCCTCTTGTGTGTTTTCCTTTCATTCCAAAAAGGCAGGACTAACTTTTTCATCCTAGCTTCGCCACTGCTTCTAGACCCTGATTTGAAAATAGGGGTTACTTTTGCCACTTTCCAGGTGTTAGGGAAGATGCCTTTCCTTAAGGACGAGTTGAAAATCATAGTTAATGGTTGACTTATAAGGTTTGTGACACCGTTTATCAACATTATAGGGATCCTATCAGGCCCCGGTGCCTTGCCATTTTAAGCTGTTGAATGGCTTTATGAACGTTCTTGCAATCAACAGGAGTAAAACTTGTTGAATTTTTTGCTCTTTTTCGTTCTTAATGTTCAAAATTCAATAAAGTCAATTTGAGGGACCAGTTTCTCCTACTCAGTACGAAAGCCAATTATGAAGGCAAATATATGCTATTCTGCAAAAGGACGTTTTCCGAAGTTTTAGAGAGCGTTACCCGAAACAATTTTTCTGGGGAAAGCCATCAGACCCCATCTCCCAATTGAATATAAATGAAAAAAGACTGTTTTGGCACATTGCGTTTCATCCATTGTTGGAGATATGTAATAAATACAGGCTTCCAGCTTCTACATGGGCTTCAACATTCTTGCTCCCCAAATCCAGTTCAGTTGTCTACGTGCCTGGGTTGTCAAACCAGTTCAAGTCTGCGAAGGCCTTCAATGTGGCCCCGGAAGGACTTTTGAATAAACAGAAACCTAGCGATACTTTTATCGCCTATACTAGCTGGCACTTGCAATGTCTGTTCCACCAGTTTTTCACTGTTGTCTAGCGTGCCAAATAGGAAGCATGAAATGAGTTATATACACTTTTTATAAGAATACTTAAGTATTCGCTGAGCTTCAATATTCTCGAATATTCTTCAAGCATACTATAAGACTTTGAGCCTTATAGTATTCTTAAATTATTCTGAAATATCTAAGATTTGAGTACCCCTGAAAATCAAAGGATCATGTTCAAGTCTCAGTTGATCTCTTAATTCATCAGTAAGCGAAGCAACATGAAGCAAAATAATACATATTGAATAGATAGTGCAAAAGTTAACTTTACAGACAGTACTGTAACCCGAATAAGTAAAAATTCTGAGCTTTGATGAAGCTTGAGCCTTGCATTATTCTTGAGTTATTCTAAATTTTCTCATTAGACAAAGCTGTGTATATGTTGTTTAAGCCCCTACTACCTAGCCATCTCGGAGTCCGTGAGCCTACAAGGGCACCTGACGTCATATTATGTAGCCTAGGGCACGCCATATATGACAAAAGTGGTTGAAAATCGCATGGTATAGGTTGAGAATATGAAAACCATCAACTGGGGGTTGAAATTTTACAAGGCGATGGTTGAAAGTCACCACATGATGGTTGAAATTCACCAATTGAAATTCACCGATGGAAATTCATGTGTTACGCTTTTACAACCATTTCAGACTTCTTACAGATGGTGGCGAACACAAGGGCAACAATAATAGCGTTAGCAGCTCGAGGGAGGGAGCTATCAAATGCTATAGCCTAGAGCGATGTAATGGAGATTGCCATGGACATTGAAGATAGCCAAGGAGATCCCCATAAGCATACGAATCGCATCTTCAAGCTTATGAACAGAATATTGTGGAGAAAAATCGCATGACGACCCATTTTCATCTGTAAAACCAAAAAGTTGTCAACTGAAGCTAAGAAATTTCGAAGGTATTCTTCTTCCGACAGAAAAATCACATGTTTTCAACAATAGTCAAGTCTCCCCGCACTATAATTCCTTTTACATGGTGGCAACTGTTATAACCTTGTTATGTTCATGCAACTTTACTCATCTAAATCATGCCGTATACCCTGGGGTCTGGTAACTAATTGTAGTTACTACATCACTTTCCCCTTTTGAATTCAAACTATCGATATATGTTAATAGATTAATATAGTAGCTAATTAAGTAATCAAACTGGAGTCTATTGGTTCTCCATAATGTGCAGTGTGACATCTGTCTCTTGTCGATCTTCTTGGCAACTGCCTTTCGTGTGTTCCTTCATTGTCTTTCTGGTTGTCATGTACAATTGTTTGATCATCTAAACTCGAATCATCATCAGCGATATGTCCATTTAACTTTTTAAAGAAAGACGCATTTCATGTTATTTTGTGTCCATTATATTCCGCAGTAAGTCTCGTTCCTTTAGGAGATATGATGACATAAAAAGTTTTACTGAAATTGGTGCTTAGTTTATTTCTCTTTTTCTGCTTAATTAGGACTCTTTCTCCAACTTTTATTAATGATTCTTTTGCACCACGACGTTGATTAGCATAATTTCTTCCTTTTTCTTGCCTCAACTCTTGATTCTCTTTTGCCTCTTGACGTCTCCTTACTACCTTATGCTCGCTTGGTAGTGTTGGTAAAATACCACGTATTTGGCGATTGTAAAGAAGTTGCAATGGCGGTATGTTCGTTGTAGAATGAGGAGTAGTTCTGTAATTAAATAGGAATTTAGATGATTCCTGTGGCAATGGTCGATTTTCGATATGTGCAGCTGTGATTGCTTTAGCAAGGGCTTATTGAAAGCTTCTACTTCTGAGTTGCCCTTGAGGCCATAATGGAGTGGAATGATGATGCTTGATCTCAAGTTGCTGCATGTATCTTTGAAATTCATCACTTTGAAAGGTTGATCCATTGTCGGATGTTAATTGGACTAGAATTCCATGACGAGCGAATATAGTATCAAGTTTAGCAATCACTTTCGACGCAGATGTAGATGTGAGACTCTCTATTTCTGGTAATCTAGAGTAGCAGTCTATAACGATTAGAATCTGATGACCAGAAGGAAAAGGACCTCAGAAATCAACATTTACATGTCCCATGGTTGATTTGACATGGGCGTTGACAACAAAGGTTCTTGTGGGTTGGGCTGCGCTAATGATTGACATGCTAAACAACCCTCAATTTCTGATTTGACTTTCTTACCAAGGTTTGGGAACCATACATATTCTCTTACGAGTGCTGTTGTTTTGGAATGCCCTTGATGCTCTTGGTGTGCCAGTTTGATAACATAGTCTTGCAAGGAGTTTGGAAGAATCAACCGTGTTCCACGAAGAAATACATGGTTTATGTGATCAAATGTAATTTCAGCTTTGATTGACTTGTAAGGCTTTAAACGATCTACTTTCCAGAAACCCGTTTTCAATGCTGCCTTTAATGCTCGAAGAGTGCGATCTTCTTGTGTAGCATCTTTGATTTTTTCTATTGTCAAAGAGTCTGTCACAGCAGAAGTGGCAAGGAAATTTAAATATTCCTCTGCTATGTTGCTCTGCTCTTTTGATACGATTTTCACAAGATGCCGCGAGAGATAATCTGCGGGATTATCTGCACCTGCTTTATCTACCACTGTAAAATCATATTTTTGCAACCTTAACATCCAACGCTCGATTCCTGAAGGTGCTTTGGACATTTTATTTCCATATATAAATTCTAGTGGCTTATGATCCATATATAATATAAATGGAGCGCCATATACATATATGTGGCAATGTTCGATACCCTAGACTATAGCCAGAGCTTCTTTTTCTGTCTGTGAGTATCGACTCTCCGTATCAGTCAGTGATCGGCTGGCACAGGCTACGATTTGTGACTTGTTTGTCTTGGGGTCTCGTTGAGCAAGAATTGCAGACAAACCAACTGGGCTTGCATCCACAAGAATCTGTGTCTCTTTTGTAATATCGAAGTAACTCATTACAGGGCTGTTTGTTAAAGCTGTTTTTAGCTTTTCATAGGTTGCCTGATGTGTACTTGTCCGTTGGAATGGCGTGTCTTTACAAGTTAATTTACGAAGAGGTTTTGCTATTGTGGCAAAATCTTTAATGAACTGCGCACTATGGTTAGCCACCCCTAGAAGACTTCTTACTTCACTAGCCGTATGAGGTTGTGCAATGTTGACAAAAGATACAATTTTGTTTGGATCTGGTTGTGTTCCTTTCTCTGAAAACACAAACCAAAGAAATCTAAATTCTTCTTTAAAAATTCGCATTTCGTGATGTTTAACTTAAGATTGTGTTCTTGTAGTCTTTGCAAACATGTTTTCAGTGCTCGATGGTGATCATCTCTTGTCGGAGCAAATATTATGATACTATCAGCCATATTCTTGACTCCTTTAATTCCTTTGAGAACTTGAGTTAGTGTGTGCTGAAATATCTCTGCTGCCGAATTCGTTCCGTAATTGAGTCGTTTATATCGGTAAAGTCCAGCATGTGTAGTGAATATTGTCACGCTTCGACTCTCCGGTGATAACTCTAATTGATGGTATGCTTGTGACATATCCAGTTTCGAAAAGAACTTTGCACCATTTAATTCCATCGATATATCTTTTACGGTTGGTATGGGATGGCGTATCCGTTTTATTGCAGTGTTTGCCGCTCTCATGTCCATACACAAGCATATTCTGCCATCCTTTTTTGGTACCACGACTATTGGTGAAACCCAATCTGTATGTTCCGTATTTGGTACTTTCTCGATAATGTCTTGTTTTTCAAGCCGCTGTAGCTCTAATTCCACCTTGTCTCGAACATGAAATGGAATTCTACGTGTTTGCAGGGCAATTGGTTTCACTTTTTTGTCTATGCTGAGAGTGATTTGCTTATCTTTCAGCTTGCCAATACCATGAAAAACTGTCTGATGCTGTCTTATGATTTCCTCTGCATCTAAGTTGGGGACGTGAGCCAAGTCCGGCAATTGACTGTTCACATTTTAGATACTTGAATTGTGTTCAAATTCAAGCTCACAACTTAGCAAGCAACCTCCGTCATCTGCTGTCACATAGATAGTAGCAACATTGATCTTTCGCTTGGTTTCGAGTGTCGCAAGAAACTTGCTTTTGAGTTGCACGGGGGTCTTTGAATTAAACGGCATCGCTTTGATGTTGGTCTGTTGTAATTCAACATTTTTCAATGTCTGCATATAGATCTCATTACTGATTACATGGATTGAGGATCCAGTATCAATCAAGAAGTTAATGATTTGACCATTAACGCTAATATTCATACGAGGAAAAGGTCCATGGCTAGTGAAGTAGCCTGTAGTATACCTCAGCGTTCCTGCTTGGGGCCTCTACGTTTTATAATATATCTAAACGATTTTGAAAAATGTTTAAGAATCTCAAAGGCAAGTTTCTACGCTGATGACACCACTGTAACGATCACATCGAATGATGTCGAAAAAATTCTGCATGAAGCACAACAGGAACTATTCAATCTCTCAGAATGGATGAGAATAAATAAGTTAAGTCCAAACCCAGAAAAAACAGAATACATGATCATAGGTCATTCTCGTAAATTAAACACACTAAATACATCAAATCCACTCACAATAAATGGAACAGATATCAAGCGTGTTAAGAAAACAAAATCGCTTGGTATAGTAGTTGACGAGAATCTATCTTGGGATGAGCAATGCAACACTTTAAAAGGTAAAATCTATGGAGGACTTTCGTCATTAAAAAAGTTAAAAAATATTATTCCCCAAACAAAACTGTGTAGTGTCTACTATGCCATCATCGAAAACCATTTACGATATGCCAATGAAATTTGGGGTAGCCTTCCAAAAAGCAAACTTGATGCTCTGCAACGCCTGCAAGACAGGGCCCGGACAATAATCGAAAACGCCAGATTGAAAGACAACTGGTCATGTGACTGGCTGAGCATTGAAAATATCATCCGATTTGATCGATCAGTCATGGCATACAAAATAATTGACAAGTTAAGTCCGGAAAATCTTTGGGATAAATTTAAACAAAGGTCTTCGCAATCAAATTATGCAACAAGGCATTGTAAAGATCTACAAATTCCCAGGCTTAACACTGAACATGCGAAAAAGAGCTATCAATACTCTACTGTAAAAATTTGGAATGCAATTCCAACGGATATTAGGGAGCTCCCAACTATTAGTCACTTTAAAAAGAGCTTAAAGGAGTTCCTAAAGAGCTGATTAAAAATATGCTTGGCCACTTAAAAACACGACCCCCTGGAAGAACAGCGTCCTAGGATACAATTGTAGTTACTACTCTTTTTATTTCTATGTATTTAGACTAAATATTACCGACTTGGAATTTTTTGTATTATGATGTAAAATAAAAAAGCTGAAGGGTAGAGTCATGTATAAATAATATATTATCATATCGTATCATATCATATCATATCAATCATATCATATCATATTATATCACATCATATAATATCATATCATATCACATCATATCAGTAGTAATCTATGTTGCTCGCATTGAAGCGCCATCTGCTCCTAGGGAAAAATGGGTCGCCAACTGCTCCCGCGCCAAAGACTCCCGCGCCAAAGACTCCTTGGCAGCAGGCGTCTTTGGAAATGAATGGAAGAAGGGGAAAGGGGTAAACAAAGGGTGAAGGGGGAAGGGGTAAACAAAGGGGTAAGGGGAAGGGGGAAGGGGTAAACAAAGGGGGAAGGGGTAAGGGGCAAGGAGCAGCGTATTTGAGAGACTTAGAAAATTTTCCCTAACTACTTAGGTAGCGTATTTGACTTAGCGTATTTGAGAGACTTAGAAAAATTTTTTCTAACTATTACCTAACTACTAGGTAGTAGCGTATTTGACTTAGCGTATATGAGAGACTTAGAAAATTTTTTGTATCATAGCGTATTGTGATGAGCCATAGGCGACAGAGCGTATTTGAGACCACTAAGATAAGGCAGGCAACAAGTAAAAACGACACAAGATGTAAGGTAGAATAACAGAGCAAGTATGGAATACAATAATCAAGTAAGCATATATACAACGCATAAAAGTATGAATATAAGAAAGTTAAAAAGGTTAAGCGTCACTTGTGTCCATAAGGTTAATTAACATAGTGTTTGTGTGTTCTTCGTTTTCGTATTCTGTGTCGCTATTGCTGCCAGCGGTGATAGAGGATTCATCGTCATAATCGATACGCCTTCTCACCCTTTTGCACCTACGAGGAACCGATCGTCTCGTATGGGTGAGAAGGCGTTTGCGCATAAATTCAAGTTCTTTTTCGAGGGTTGCAGATTTCTTTCTTTCGTCTTGTAGTCTTTTCTTGAATGTTGAGATGGTGTCCCGTTGTTTTTCCAATTCATTACTGTGTCTAAGAGCCTGTCGTCCCATGTCTTTTGCCATCCTGTAGATCTCTTTGTCTTTGTCATTACTTTCTTTTGTTTTCGTCATAGCAAGTTCTCTTAGGCGAGCGATCTCATGTGCATCATAGTCAATCCGTCTTTTAGCTGCTAGGATTCCATTGGCGTATTTGGATAGATCTTTGAAAAGGGATGTGATTTTTGACTCGTATTTTAGTATCTGTTCCCTCCAAAACTGTGCTGCTTTAAGTCGATTGCTATCCATATATTTGTCTAACTCTTTCATCTGTACAGTAAAGTGGCCCATGTTATTTATTGTTGTGACACATTCGTCAACAAGGCCACCATCTCTCGCAGACGTTTCAGCGGATGCATCATTGATAGCGTCTTCAATGGAGGATGGTGCTATTGGGGGCGTATCTTCTTCTTCAATATCAGACTCAGAATTCCCCTCCTCAATGCTATTAGTGATGGCATTACTACATGGTTTAGGTGAACACACTGAATAAGCGTCTTCACTGTCTTGACCATCATCATAATAGCCAGCATCATAGGAGGGTTCATCGTCATAGATATCAAAGATATCGGATACGCTGTCCCTATCGTCATCGCTGCTACTGCTGCTGCTGCAATCATCGCTGCTCTCGTCATCATCGCTAAGGACAATGACTTCTCCGGCGTCGTTGAAGAGATTTTCTTCATCGCCGTCATTGAAGCCATAGTCCTTAGCTCCGAATACTTTTGATGTGTCTATCGAGAACTCTCGTGCCGCGAACTTTTTTTCCAGACAGCCCTCACAAGAGCAAGTACTGTGGTGGATAGAAGTATCGCGAAGGTTGCCTTCCCCACCACCAAGGCACCCGAGAGACCCCACGTTGATCTTGACTACATTGGTTGCCATGATGTACTAAGTAAATGAAAGACGCTGCTAAACTCTGATAATACGTAGTGTGTGTATGGTAGCTCGTACTGAGCGTCTGAACTGGGGCTCGCTCTTATATAGCCGCGGTAATTACCTGTCAATCATAGTGCGGTGTCTTTGTTATTGTCAATCAGACTTAGCGGCATCCTTTGATCTGTCAATCAACTCCCTACCGCTGTGACCCGGAAGCGTCTTTGGTAGAACAATGGTCAGCGTCTTCTTGTGTGGGGCATGTACCGCTGCACGCGTTGCGGGTAGCGTATCTGAAGAATCACGTGATCACTCCAGCGTATCTGAAGAATCACGTGATCAGTCCAGCGTATTTGAAAATTCGGGCGCGTATTTGAAAAACGTGCCCTCGGACAGGTCAGCGTATTTGAAAGGTCAAGGTAGCGTATTTGAAAGGTCACCAAAAAATTCATTCATTTGCGAAATACGCTGCCTAAGGGCATCTCAGCCTATTTGAAAACAAGGGGAGCGTATTTGAAAAGTCGAAAGGTCAAATTAGCGTATTTGAAAACAATGGGAGCGTATTTCAAAGTCCAAAATGCTAAAAATGGACATAATGTCAATCATTTTAGCGCATTTTGCCTATAAAAAGGCGAGTTTGGAGTTAGGTGGTCATTCAGTTAACGAATCGAGTACATAAGTGTAACTACTGTGTATTAGAGAGAGTAAGAAGATGATGGCATCCGAGCGCAAAGACGACAGAGATAACGAAGAGATAAAAACAGCAACAATTGGTCCACTGATGACTACACATTCAGAAGAAGACTCAGTAGAGACAAAACGACAACAGATTTTGCTGCCATATAAAACAACAGATTCAGAAGATGCTGTAGAGACAAAACGACAACAGATTGTATTACCGTTTAGTTTGTTAAGACGGCTAAAAGAGCTCAAGGTGTCAAAGTATGAGACACAAAATGTGCTAACATACGCGTTGCAAACGTACTCTACAGACATTCAATTGGAATATATGGCATTTGTTGAAGACTCAAAATTAGAGCATAGTTGGTTAGCATTGTTGTCTTGGTGGAATCACCGATATCAGGAGAAGAATACAACGTATAACGAAGTGTACAATGAGAAAACAAGAATTGAGGTGTTTAACGGACGGGAGAAAGTCATGGGAGTTGCCAGAGTATACACACCATATCAGGCAGAGATAGATGCAGTAAATAAAGTCATGAAGGAGCATATGACAACCCCATACAGATATCATTTTGAAGCGTTTGTGCATAATTACTCCTTACCAAAATGTTTGAGGATTTTAAAGCTGTGGTTATGGGATGTTAGAGATGGTAGACAGATGCCACCAGACCCGACAGAAGATGATAAAGCACGGTATCAACGTATATCTCAGTTATTGGTATCTGTTCACGGATATGATGGACTAAACAAATTTCCAAAAATTAGCAAAAATTCTGCTAGATTATGGGTGTTTCAGAAAGAAATGGAAAGCATGATGACAAACAAGAGGCGTAGATCACCATCACTACAACGACGACCATTTCAGGGTTACACACCAACAAAAATTGTAAAAATTGAACTGTCTGATGGTGACGAATCGGATCACAATGATGATGCAGAAGTACCACCACCTCCTCCACCACCACTGCCAAAGTATGAACCGGTAACACCACCACGCCCACCCCCTCCACCACTACATGATGATGAAGCTGACAGACCCCCACGAGTTAGCAGACCAAGAGATCCGCGATTACAGCGTTATCCACAATCATCTCCACGACCATTTCCAACAACGCACAGGGAAGAAGCAGGAAGAAGTATGGGTTTTGATTCATATATAATAGAGCATGTGGTGAGAAATATGTCTGAAGACGATTGGGTAGAATTTATCGCTAATAGACGTTATGGTATGTCTCTCATCAAAGAATTACAGATTTTTCTTAATGAGAAATACTGTCATGAAGAACACACGGAGACTCAAGAGCACTATGGTCAGTTGTGTAATATAGCTGCATATCCGGCGTGTTATGGGCCATATGAGATGGACATGCCAGCAAGACAAAATACAGGAGACGAAGGAGAAAGATGGAGACGTACACCAAAAACGTTCTACCAACGAGAGTTTGCAGGCTCTGCATTTCCAGTATATATGACAGAAGAAGAGTATGATTACAGGTTTTTTACACCTCATGAGTATTCAGTTGAGGATCAGTTGGAGCCGCGAGGGTATTACAGATATACAAAGTATCCTTGTATACCATCACAGCGGATGCTATGTACTAAAGACAGTAAGGGCAAAGTGGTGCCTCTGAGAAATATGCCACGAAGAGATACAGAAGAAGAAGAAGAATAGAACACTTAATAATGAACAATTATGTTTTATATGGTAATATATGTTGTTTGCTTGAATCTATTATATTTTCTATCTTTTTATATGTGTGTTTATATGATTTTATATCTTAGCATATAGAGAGAGAAAAGGGGAAACTCAGGGGAGGGTACCCCTCCTAAGTTTATTCCCCAGTTCGTGTGGACAATTTATACCGAAATGTGTTATGTGCCGACCCTGAGTAGTAGTGATTGGTGATTGGTGACCTGGCTAACTGTGACTGGAGAGACCGAGAGACCGACCACCGAGAGGGGGAGAAGGGAAGCAGACAGACACTTGCATAGAGATTCGATGACATTTCAGAGTTCCTTCAACCATGTTTTTAGGCGCATGCAGTTTTAGCGATAGTAGACTGGTTGCTATCACAACCATCCTGCCGATATGTTGCTGTCATTATCCTGATGTCCTGATAATTTTGCTCATAGTGTATAGCACCCCTCCCCTAGCTTGACTTATGGAGACTAACTTCTTAGATATTAGTATATAGTGATATATTATGTAAGGTTTACTTACAACAAGTCCTCGAATATCAGTCTTCATCGTTTCATTTCTTCGTTCTTCGGGTAGGCGCGTGTGGGAGGTGGCCAGGCTCCAAACACACACGTTTGTGCCCTACCCGAAGTTTGTGAACGTATACAGACTGTATTTATAGTCTGATATTACTATTTTGGACTTATTTGTGGGTTTCTAATATACGCATGCGTTTTTAGATAGTGTGTTTGTAGGTAATAGACAACAACAGTATAATAGATTATATATGATGATTGAGATAGAGTAATAATTCAACAATATATAGAGATCAAGAATATATGTAACAATTGTCACTAATGGTGTTCATAGATAGATAGTAATAAGTTCAATAATGTTTATGTTATAATTTGGTCCTTTTGTGGTGCTTGTTGAGAAGGTTCAATTCTCTCATCTTCTTCTTCAAAATCGTCGTCTTCTCCGTCTTTAAGTTCACGGATTCCATCTGTTCCATCTGGATTCTCGATAATAGTGTATGAATTGTTATCATCATCGTTGTCATCGTCGATATCGCTGAGTGGTGGAGTAGTTGTATTGTTGTAAAAGCCATCGTTAATGTCCATGGGTAGTGTAGCTGGAGGTGGTGTTATTCCTCGTCGTCTCTTGGAAGCTGGTTGAGTTGGTGGTGGTGTAGCAGATGTCTGTCTTTTTCGTTTTTTTGGTGTGGCAGAGGGAACAATTGCGTCCGGATCCTGGCTATCTTCGTAGAATTCATCATCGTCAATATGCACAAGTTTTGGTGGTGGTGGTAATTTTACAGCACGTGCTGCTGTGGCTGCTCGTCCTTTGGACACACGTGATGTTGATTTGCTTTTTCTTACTGGAGCATTCGGTGGATGTCCTATGCCACCCTCTAATTTGTGGTTTTTCTGATGTGGTGGCGTTGTTGGAATTGATTCGCCAAAGTCTTTGATTACTAATTCGGGTAAGTCATCGTATTCCAGAGGCAATGCGTGAGTAAATGATGTACAATCATCTTCCTCTGACAAATGAGTTCTTTTTGTGATTTCTGTGTTGTCCGATGTTGGTGCTTTAAGAGAATTCACTAATTCATGCAGTAGTGAGGCCCATTCTTCTTTTAGGCAATTGCTGGCTCCGTCGTATGCGTATGGAGCGGTGATGTATGTGAGAAATGACAGTGTTTCGTTTGGCGTAAAGGAAAGATTTTGTGATGGTTTAAATAGATCTCCTTGTGTAGTAGACCATCTATGAATTGTACATTCTATCCCCCACCATTGTACTGGCTTTGTGTTTTGTTTTCCCCACTTGTGTGTACGAACGAGACGTCCGTACATCTCATCTATACACTGTTCTTTATTTTGTGGGTGATGGAATGTGCACAGTGAAGTCCAGAATAGATCGCCTCTGGCTACAGGGGCTGGCAGTGGAACTCCACTTCGAAGAGGGTTTTTTAATGCCTTGTTTTTCTCTATTTCACTCAACTGCAATGGAACAGATTGATTTACTAACAGTCCATGTTGATGAAAGACTTTTTCCATAGCTATAGCCAATTTCTTGGGAGCCAAGGCCATTTCGAATTCCTTGTTGTAACATTCAATTGATTTGTGTAGACTTTTAACATAAGCGTTCATTGTTTTGATTAATGTGATGAAGCTCTGTTTCCCAAATGCCATAGAATAGGTCGGTGGTGATGATGTATATAGCTGATCATTTGAGCAGGTGTCATACTTTGATAACACAACCTGTTTTCTCCATTCTTCTGGTGATCGTGCCGGATCTTGATACTGTCGTATGTTACAAACTAGGTGTTGCACTAGTTGTCCAAATACACTGTTAGGCTTTGTTTTTTTGCAAATTTCGTCTTTTTCTCCTAGCACTACATAACTTGCTGTTTTCTGTTGCTGTTGATCATTGCTGCTAGATGCTGTTGCTGCTTTAGAGAGTGACATCTTGTTGAGTTCAATCTTGATTCTCTGCTGTGTGTGTCTGATGATGATCGAGAGACGACTGTTGGTGAATCGGTTATGTGTTGTTGAATTTATAATCGATAGCGCGTGATATTGTTCACGGTATGAGTGACGTGAGTAGGAAGCGTATTTTAGTATCATGCAAATTATCTAGCGTCTTTTAGTGTTATGCAAATTATTTGTTTAATCTACACTAGCGTCTTTTAGTGTTATGCAAATGAATCATATGATCGTACTTTGTACCCCGGAAACGTGATTTGAATACAATGGTATTGGGTGGTTCGATCAGTGTAGTATAAATACGAGTGTACTCCACTAAGTTGGTCAGTCAGTGTTTAGTCAGTGACTTAGTGACTATGTATGAATTTTATATGGCAGATGCGTCAATGTTAGAGCAAGCAGCAGAAGAAGCAACAGCGACGTTTGATGAATTGTTTCATAAACATCTATACAGGTGTGCTAAAGATGCGTATTTTCATATTGCTGTGGGCGTATACCCTAGTTTGATAGACTGTTATGCTGTGTTAGAGAATGAAGTGGCTATGAACACAAATGGTGTGATAGAAAATATGTTTAGAGAACATTCGCAAGACACGTGTTCATGCGATTATCGTGTATTTGTGAGTAGAGGTCCACATTGTTGGGTAGATGGCGATTGGTATTCATGCTATGATGATTATGTGCGAGAACATGGTCATAGCTCGTTTTACACCAAGATTGAAGAATCCCTCGTATCTGAGGTTGTTGAACTGGGTTCAACCTGTTATAGATTCAGTCGACATCCTATGACAATTGAGCCGCGAGGCTGTTGTCCTAATGGTGGTTATTGCAATTGTAATCTTAAAGTTGTTCGTCTTACTATAACATGTCTCATAAATGATCTATTTGTGCTTCGGTATCCTGCTATGAGATCTCAATTTTATCTACTTGCTGGCGGTGAGAATTTTATTAGAGATGGTGCATCTGGGGCTATTATTGAACATTATAATTATCATCCTATAGTACAACAGTATCGTAGTCGTTTATTACATAGATATATTCCATTGTTTCAGAACCATTTATTCAACAATCTACATCAGTGGGTGATAGAGTGTTCTGATGACGATAGCAGCAGTGACAGTGACAGTGGCGACGAGAGCAATGCCTCCACCAGCACCGTTTAGATGTACAACTTGCAACAACGACCTATTAGCTCCATTGAGTGGTAATGAGGCGACATTGCAACAACACAGAGTGTTGCCACATCTGAAGTGCACAATGTGCAATAAGTATTTTACAGAACGTCGCAGGGAGGAACACACCATCAAATACCATCGTCACATCTGTAATATATGCTCAAAACGATTTACAAGGATGTCTAATTTGAGCCATCACAAGAACAAAGTACATAGGCGATATCAGTGCCCATTCTGTCCAGCGTCAATGATTGATACATTCTATGATGGACCAGCAGCGCTGCATAGACATGTTACAGACAATCACCATGGCAAAACAGTGCATCACTGTGACAGCTGTAACAGTGTGTTTTCCAGTGAGGCCAATTACAGACGTCATATAGCAATTGTGCACAACAAACAATGCATATATTGTTGTGGTGACAACGACGATATAGTAGATGGAAGAGGAGATTGGTACAATCGACTACCAAAATTTGCAACTGTTCATCAATTACGACAACACGTGGCAACTACACATAATCAGAATGTGTGCAATTTTTGTGGTGATATGTTTACAACTCCTGAGGGGTTGTATAGCCATCAAATGGATCATTGTCAGCGTGGCTATACATGCACATCGTGTGATAGAGTATTTGATACATTAACACAATGTCAGGCACATATGGCAAGTCATATATCACGACTTGGAGCGTGTTCACCGTACACAATACCATCACAGAGACAGCATACACTACTGTGGCACAAACTAATCTATCGCCAAAAGCCGTGGGAACACGATGTGCAGACGATATATGGACGAGGACATTTACAGGACAGAATAAATGCCCATTATAACGAATTGCGTCGTGCAGCTTTCCCACCAGGAGGTCAGCAACAAAGGCGACAACGTTTAACACGGGAACAACATGAAGAAATGAAATCAAGAGCGTATCAAAACGTGAGCAGTCAATACAGTGATAGATTAAAACAAGTATATGTGGACAATCTACGACAATATGTGAATCATACTACGTCAAAAGATGGTCAAATTGAACGATTCAATGTGAACATGTTGGATAATCGACCCTTTCTCTCACAAGTAGAGTCTGCATTAAGAGCTATATTTGATGCCTGCAGATATCAACGACCTTATAAAATGAACATAGCATTTGGCTTTATTTTGTACAAGATGGAGACAGACAAATTTGAACAGTTTTTCGTTGTGGATCATTTGGCAAGAGATCCTACCGACAAAGTTGTCATAAATCAAATCCCCAATGTGTGGACAATTCGGAATGAAGAGGACGAAGATTCGGTGATTCGAGATATTCAACAGACAGACTTTTTTGATCTACTCAGAGATCAATCGAATGCAGAACAATACAATTTTCTGATTGTGCGAATGACACACATGGCTGTGGACATATTTCCCGTATTAAATTGCGATATTCACAACGAAGTGATTGGTAATCGACAATACATTGGGCGTGGTGTAAGTGATGACGAAAATGAACTAGAAGATGATGATTTGGTGGAAGATGATGATGAGTATGATACTGATGATGAGGAGCAGGCAACTGTACATCATAATCCATATATATTAGATGAAGTTGACGAAGAAGATGACAATGGAGAAGAAGACGATGACGAGCTTGAAGCTGATGGTGGTGGTGGTCGTACAAAGGAGGAGAGAATACGCTCATATGTACAATCGCTATGTCGTGGAACAAGAAATGCTACTCTTATAAGTTTACAAAGAACAATGTCGCAAGGTCATGCAGGATCACGAAGTAACAGTGCAGTTCTGTACAAGAAATTGTGTTTTTTTGCACAAGTTGCATACTAGCATTTGAAACAAGACAACAACAAACCTGATGAGAAGGCAATACGAGAAAAGGCGTTGCAGTTCTACAACACATACAAGTATCATTTTAACATACAGTCAGATGACATGTTTGAAGGAGTGCATGTAACTGTGGTACATTTATTGGAGCATATCTACAGGACACGAATAAATGTGTACGAAATTCATTCACTAAAGAAACGACCCAAGCATGATCGAGTGAATCCGAAAAGAGAAACATTTGCAAACAAGTATCAGCCAGTTATACAGCCTTTGTATCTGTCATCAAGTAATGGTGGACATGTGTACAAACGAGACACGCTGAATCTGTTGCTTCACGACAATCACTATTACACGATATCGGATATGAACAAATTAACAACGTTACATTATCGTTGTATATCATGTGGACAACAATTTAAAGGTCGTGAGGTGTCTGTGATTAAGAAATATATTCAAGAACGATGTGGCAAGATTCGATATCGTTATAGACGTGGTGCTGTGGAGCCGCATAGAAACATGTGGGAGGAGGCAAAGCATATGTTCTCAATTCCAGATGATATACTACATACAGAAGATGAAGATATGTTGTATACTGGCTACTATGCAACATACGATTTTGAAGCAATGTTGCACAAAGAGAATGTGGCAGATGTAGAATACTCAGCAACATCAGATGTATTGGTGTATGATGAACATGGTGAACCCTGTACAGAACAGGAATATCTGGACAGACATGAAGAGGAGGCGTACATAATTGTCAACCGACCATTATCGTACGCTATTGCATGCAATGTATACAACACACCTGAAGCACAAGAAGATGATGAATTTATGGAGTTGCTGGCAACTGCTGATGCTGCTGCAGATGAACAATGTTCGTACGGAGCAGCATATGCTGTTAATGAGAATCCAGAATTGTTAATTACAGAATTTGTTCGTACACTCGAGACAATAGCGAGAGTGAGACGTCAAGTCATGCTGACAAAATACGGTGAAATTATAGACTTTGTTACTCGATGGTTTGCAGAGAAATATATCAAGATCGACCTGACAAGATCGTGTAACGATTCATCAGAATTACTTGCAGAAATAGATCATGATGCTATCGAAGAGATGGTGATTCGAGAGGAACTTGACGATGAAGAACAGCGTTCATATACGCAAATGGCCGAGAAGAATCTGGAGATATGCAACAAGGAGATAAGACTGTTGGGAAAACTGAAGAAGTTTATCAATCATCTTCCAATTTTGGGATTTAATTCAAGTGGATATGATATTCCATTGATTAAGAATTACCTATTTCCACAGCTTGCTCACATTGTGCCATCGGCAGAGAAGTCAATTCATTTTGTGAAAAAGACATCTAGATATGTGTCAATAACAGTAAATGGATTGTCTGATGGAGGCGGTTTTGTCTTTCTGGACATTATGCAGTATTTGGCACCCGGTTTCAATCTGGACACGTTTATAAAGTCATTTGCTGGCGAAGATTATGCTACTGGAGATGGGGGTAAATCGTATTTTCCCTACGAATACATGGACAGTTACGAAAGGTTGGCAGAGACAGAGATGCCCCCGTATAGTGCATTCTACAGTCAGCTACGTCAGGAGAATCAATTAGAATCGGAATATCAACAGTATATTGTGCAAAAACTCGGACTGGCTCGGGACACACAGAAACAAGACCTTAGTGATAGCCAGTTGGAGAAGTGTCCTCATACTGGGGAGGAAAAGTATGAACTGTTGAAGACCATGTGGAGAGAACAACAATGGCAAACGGTAGCTGATTATCTGAAGTACTATAATATTCAGGATGTCGTACCGTTCCTGGTTGGGGTATGTAATTATGCAAAAGAGATGCGGACCAAAGAAGTGGATGTGGTCAGAGATGGAATATCACTGCCTGGACTTGCCAAACAAATTCTGATGAAACATGTACCACACAGATCACTGTATTATATAGACAATCCAGAACTTTATTCAACAATTAGATGGAATGAAGTTGGTGGACAATCAATAATTTTCACAAGAAGAAATGGCACACAGCACCCGTATGTCAAAGGATTTGATGCAAATTCATTGTATTTATACTGTCTTGGCGAAGGGCAATATACAGGGCAGCCAATAATATACAAAAATGTGGATTCAGATAGATTCCTTATGTGTCGTATGCCTATGAGACGTCATCCTGGTTACAAACATTTATCTAACAAAGACAGTATTGCGGCAGAGGAATATTTGGACTACATAGAAGATGTGCATTTGCGAGAACGCAATATTCATTTGTACAGACAGTACAGGATATGTCTTACAGTGTCTGAGAAGAAATGGTTGGCTAACAAATTAGCAGAACACAAGATTCCAATGTGGTGTACATTTAGTAACATTTGTGTTGATGGATTTTATTACACTGTGCTAGAGCAAGAAGATGATGGTGAGGAGGAGGAGACATCAGAAACGATGATGCCATTGGATCGACGTGTGAGACATGTGGTGGAATTTGATGGATGTTATTGGCATGCTTGCGAAGTGTGTGGTGCTGGGCAGCAAATGTATGGTAGGAGAGGTAGCAGACAATTATATTTAACACGTGAAAAGCATCAACTGCTGTACACATTGAGGTACGAGATTTTAGAGATGCGAGGATATTCTATACATCGTATGCGCGAATGTGAATGGACCGAGATGCAACGACAGAATCCGACAATTGACGAATATTGCAAGACGAGAGCAAGTCGACGAATTGACCCGTTGGTGTTTGATAAAGAGTGAGCCAATCTGGTCCTGACATTGGATTTGTTGGAGAAACTACAAGAACATGAAGTATATGGAATACTTGTCTGTGACATACGAGTACCGGACGAGCTGAAGGACTACTTTAGCGATTTCGCACCAATAATTAAACATGCGAATATAAACTATGATGATATTGGCGACTACATGCAGACTGTTGCAGATAGAATGGGAATAAAAGTCAAAAACAGACGCTGTGTCATCGACTCTTATTTTGCCAAAGGAATAGCTCTCACAGATGAGTACTTGGTGTGGTTGTTAAATAAAGGACTAGTGGTCGACAGGGTGTACATGTTTATACGGTACAATAAAGAACCGATATTTCGAGAATTTGCCAACAGCATTACCGAAATGCGTATCAAAGGCAATAAGGACAAACACAGCGAAATGCCGGCTCTGATGGCGAAGCTTATTGGTAATAGTGCATTTGGATCGACTATAACAAATAAAGATAAACACCGAGAGGTCGTTCTAGAAAGCTACAACAAGACAGCAGACCAGCAACATCAGTTAGTAGATGGAACCGGTGGTGATTACAGATCTGTTGTTGCATCAATGTTTAATTTTATAAAATACGAACAGATTGCACCAAGACTGTTGGAAGTCGAGAGGAAACACGACAAGGTGATGTACGATCAACTACGATACATTGCAAAGACAATATTTGATCGTGCCGAATTATCGGTGTTAAAATTCTATTATGATTTTCTGAAGGTGGTTCTGAAACCAAAGTGTTTTTGCCTATTAGAAACTGACACAGACAGTATCTACATTGCAACAAAATATGAGCGATTTGAAGATAACATTGACCCCCGGAAATTAGATGAATATGATAGGCTTAAACCGGAATATTTCATAACTGATGACAAGGACAAATGTAGATATGGAAAACGACAGCGGAATCGATAGAAGGTGGAGTGTGAGGGACACCTTATGTTATCGCTGTGTTCAACATCATATTGTGTCTTCGACCAAGGAAAGAAAACTGTAAAATACTCAGCAAAAGGGGTCCAGAAGGCAAATTTCAACAGGGCACATGATACAGAAAAGAGTAAACAGCAAACATTTGGTGAGACGGTGATCAATATGTACAGTAATGCATTGGCGACCAATGATGATAATGATGGTGAAGATGGTAGTGTCCCCCCGGCTGCCAACCAGCAGATGGCTGTGAACCGCGGATTGAAACGGAAGTATGACACAATGGTTATGTACGAACAGGAGAAAATAATGTTTACAAATTTCTATTGTAAACGAAGAGTGATGTATGATGGGATACATACAGTACCATTGTCTATATAGTCAGCAGCAGGTACTTTCTTTTGACAGTTTGTATTATATTATCATCATTTTCAGATGTTGGTTTGTCGATTGTTGGGTAGCAGCACAACAGTAACATCATGTCGCTATTGTCAACTATTGATAGTAAGTAGTAGCAATATCTATATACACTAAATATTATTATTATCTTGTAGTATGTCGTCGTTGTCGTCGAGAGGTGATGAGGAGGGAGAGACAAAACAGAGGCGAGGACGAAAACGTACTAGTAGTAAAAGCAATAGTATGACGACAAAAAGCGCTAATGGTCGCGCGCCAACAGCAGTATTCACTCAAGATACAATACTACAACGATTAACATGTCCTGCAAAATATCAATATGAAACATTTATGTTTCTGTATGACTTTTTTATGTGTCGAGCTAGCACATCGCCATTATCGCAGCAGCAGCAACAGCAGCAATCGTCCTCATCATTGCAACTTCCATCAACAAATACATATATTTCAAACATTGTTTCGTCAACATCCCAGGCGACGGGGGTAGAGAGCAACACTAGTGATGATGAGGACGTACCAATACCCGTAGACGAACTGAAAGAGTATCGATATGAAGATCATCGGTATGAGACATCTGCAGAATTGGAATCTAAACTACAAACATTTCCACGATGTAGAATTGTACATGAACAATTATCGGTATATCCCATAATGTCATACGAAAGAACAGTTCGAACAATAACTATTGTTATGGAAATATCTGTACAAATATTGTTTCGACAATGTCATTTATTTTTATTACAAAATGGACACCATCAACATAGCAACAAGAGTGGGGGTGGTAGTGGTTGTGGTGATGTTCTGATAGCATTTCCCCCCTCTTCTATTCGATTATCACATCGGGACGTTGGTCGAATGTTTGTGGAGGCGTGGAGAAATTATGTACTGCAATATAAGTATGGAAAATCATATCCACACACAATTACATTAAAATGTTGTCATCATCATAGCGGGTCACTAGATGTCATACCGTATTGCAAAGAAAAATTGGACATTCACACATTTCATACTGATGATATTATATTAGACTTTTATTCATTTGAGGTTGACGAGATCAAAAAAGGGACAAATCTTAGTAGACTAACTCAGTCTATGAAACAATTAGAGTTGGGAGAGCATGTCAATCCAACATACGTGCCGCTATTTTCAAGACTATATAACAAGATTGTTGTACAATCTCAACGAAATCTACTGTTAGCCAATGAGTTCACATTGACAAATCGACAACATCAACAGTCTGCAGAAAGTAGTGGTGAGCAACAACTACAACAGAAAAAGCGTGTTAGAAAACGACGAGATCCTGACACTATAGCTCGGTTATATGAGCACGAAACACAGCTACGAAGCAAGTGGTATGATCAGCAACAGCAACAGCAACAGCAACAGGCAAGTAGCACACACGTCACTCTCTACTACTTATTTGTTGTTCTTTCGGATTCAGACATTTCTAGTCCTGGTAGATTTGGATCAGTGTGTATTGTTGATACCTATTGGATATTTCTCGTGTTCTCTACTCTCTTTTCGTTATATATTAGGGCATTTGGGTGCTTGTTGTGTCTACTCATATCTATCTGGGGTGGGTAACTCTGTTGCTGTGTTAGAGAATTCTTTCAAGGTAGTTGTTGTGGTGGTGTCATATATCTAATAGCATACATATATATAGCAATACAACGATAGTACATTTATAATAACACACATATATAGCAAGACACATGTGTAATACCATATATTTCATAGCAAGACACAGTAATATATACTACATAGTAACATATATGACACATAATAACATCAATAGCATCAATAGATAGTTGGAATGATTCATCTTCACCACAGTTATCAGCCAATATATATTCATTATCTTTTATTATCATGAAAGTTGTCAACCAAAAGATCTTGTAAATACATCTCTGTTCATTGTCACTTTCATCAGGTGTTTCATCTTCTGTTGTTAGTGTTGCTGTTGTTAGTGTTCTCAGCGTTGGTGATGGCATCATATACTACTATCCCTCCTACTCTCGCCCCCTTTCTTTGCGTTCTGGATTAGGCAATTATGATTCAAGAAAAAGGATGTTAAGGTTTTTTGAGGCATGTCGTTGCGTTCTTGGTCTTGAGAATAGAATATCGATCGTTTCTTGTCTTGTCAATATCAACCCATACTTTGTAATCTCTCTTTCTTAGCTCTTCTTGACTATCTTCTTTTGTAATTTTGATTATAAAAGTCTTCTCTCTTGCTAATTAGCATTTACCAACAAAGAGTAGTAGAGGGTGACATGTGTGTATTTTTATATTACAGATGGTAGAGGAAGACAAGTCAGATGATATATCAACCAATGACGATGATGATATGATTCAGTCGATATTACACTCATTATTTCCATTACCACCACCACCACCACCACCACCAACAATTGTTGGAGCAGTAGCAGAGTCATCTTCTGGATGTGGACGATATAAGAAAGACATTAGAAATTGTACTGATCATGACGATAGCGATACGACACCAGTAGTGCTGGATGAGGGCAAGAATAGCGATAACATGAATGATGATACTATTATTGCAACTACGTCTACTCTTCCACCTCCACGACGACTGCGATATATTAAAAAACCGAAAAAACAAACTACAAACTCATCTTTGTTAATGTCAAATATAAATCTGATTATGTAATCTACTATATTATATTTTTTATTCTCTGTAGAATATGCACTGAAACTTATGAAACGTGCCTGGAGAGACGGCACAGCACCAACACGTACATTGGATGTACCAGATTTTGTTGAACGTCATGTTCATGAGAATTTTGCTGTATCTGTGGGTCCTAAACCGTTACCTAGACATAAGCATTTAGAGGGTACACAATCCCCACTAATAGTGCGCAATCCTCCACATCGTGTTCATAAATCATTAAATTTGAATAAGTCTAGCATGGGAAATGAAGGTGGTGCTACATCAAACCAAATAGAAATAAAAGGACGACGTGCTGTAAAAAAAGATAACAAATTACAACACCACCCTTATGCACATGCAGCAAAAAATGCAAAAAGACAAGGCGGCCTTGGCCTTGGCGATGATGATGGTGACACCAATGATGATATGTCGCCATCTCCACTATTTACTTAAGCGGGAATTATTGGAACACCCGAATTTGATTCGTATGATAAGTACCGTTTGGATATATTTCCATTTAAGGAATCATTAAAACACGAAGTTAACAAGTTAGTAGTTCAAAAACAGAAATTAGACGAAATTAATCAACAGTTACGAGAAGAGTGCCGTCGTCAGTTATTAGAAGAGAGAATGCGGGGTGGATCTGGCCGTCGTCGCGTTCGTCATGTGCAGCAGGAACTAGAAGATAATGAGACAACAACAACTGAAGGAGATGATGAAGACGATATTAGTGGCGATGAGGACGATGATAATGCTGCTACTTCTACTGATACTGAGTATGATACTGACGATGACGAGGAGGAGATTAATGAAGACGAAGAGCAGCATAAAGATGTTGGTAGTTGTATGTGTAGTGACTGCTTGAACAAATATACACCATTGTAATATATAGTAGTATAAATATATATGATGCTGTGTGTGATAACTATCATAGTCATTTGTTGAGATTATTTCTCGTGTATGCTGTTGCATATAAAAATGTGTGATAAATACGATGATGAGACGTTGCATAGAGATGCCGAAAAGGTAGAAAAGTACTATATGGAAGTAATGGGTAGGATGTTACAGGATGAATTTGACACATGTAAGGATAAATTAATGACGCATGGCGAGTGGGAATGTGGTGTAGTAAATTATTGCAATGATCGACTAAAGTATGGAGTGAGTGCTGCAGAATGTAGAGATTTTAGGATGCGTGTACCATTTTCGTGTCTAATCTCTGGTAAATCACAGTGTGGTAAAACAGAATTGTTAGTGACAATATTGTCACAATGGAGATACATAACTACAGATCATAGTGGACACTATTCCAGACGATTATATTGGTTTTATGGTACTGCGTCCATAGAACAAACTAATAGAGTAAGAGACATATTTGAACAATGGAGACAGGAGGATGGGGTAGATCGTAAAGATACAGAATTGCACTTCATTCAAGTAACATCATTTAAGGATGATAAAATTCGAATGTTACTAGATGATATTCGCATGGCAATTGTGGTATTTGATGATCTGATGAATGAAATGTGCAGTGATGAGACAATAACTAATTTCTTTAGCAGAGAGTGTCACCACAGAAAACTGTGTATATTTCATGTGTGGCAAAATTTATTTCCACAAAAAAAGTATGCTGTAACACTATCTAGAAATACACAGTACAAAATTATATTCGAGAATCCAGAATTGCGAATTCAGTTGAACACAATGTTGGTACAAATGTATCCAAATAAAGTACACCAAAGAGTGTATAATAAAATTATGGAGTTTTTTCAAAAAGAACCACCAACTGAGTTTCCATTCGTCATGTTTAGAACATCTCCGCAAGAAAAAAATAGAGACTGTACGATAATTGGCTATGCTGTGAACAGAAATATTGACGATCTGAAAAATCATATATTTACTAAACCTCCTGTAGTAATTATGTAAAGCTATTGTAATAGAGAACGACAGAGGATCAAAAACAAAAAAATAGACATGGCAAGTTTAGCAGTAGGATTAGGAAGCATGCTATTACCATCGTTGCTAAAAGCAGTTGGATTAGGTGGACGAGGACGTACTCGAGGGCGTGGACGTATGGCAGCAATACTAGGACGGGGCAGTGTAAGAGGAATGAAATGGGGTGTTAGAAGATGCAGACGATGCCATACAAGGCATAGATGTGTTGGCAGAACGGCCAGAGGACGTCGTCGACACAAATGACGTAAAGTAATGAAAGTAAAGTTAGCAGGATTTAGAAAACTGCGACGAAGTAAACGATTGCGCCGTTAAATATTGTGATGTTGATACATACATTATATATTAGTAGTACTAACTATTGTAATACAGACTAGATAAACACATATGGATAATGGCACTACGAGGAGCAGCAATGTTGGGGGCGAGATTAGCCCCCAAAGTATTAAAGATATTAGGAAAAACAGCAGGCAGTGCAATTGCCGGAACAGCTGTTGACAGAGTTGCAAAAAAGATATTTGGAGGTGGAAGAGCCCGAAGACGATTACGACTTATGTTACAACACAGATGACGAAGAACAAGAGGTCGAGGTCGTCGTTGACGACGAAGAAGACATCATCGTAGACAGCGAAGACGAGTGAGAGGACGAGGATTGTTTACATCGTTATTAGGACGATCTGCAATACGATGGATGGGTGGCAAACCAGTTCGTAAAAAACACCGACATCGTAACCCCGTTCACAGATTAAAGTCATGGGCTACATCGAAAGCAAAATCGTGGATAGCAAAAAAAGTACGTAACCATCTTGGAGTTGGAGGAGGGCGTGGACGTGCTCATGGTCGTGGATTACGACTGTTTAGTGCGCCAGGATTAGTACGAAGAAAGCCAATAAATTTTCAAACTGCAGCACGTAAACGCAGAGCAGGTACTGCATCAACCTCACGTGGTGGATGCAGATATCATAGGCGTCGACATCATCGTAGACGCAGATAAAAACAGACAGTAATAGTGCAATATGGGTAGCAGTAGCAAAAAACGACGACAATTAAAAGTAGCACACAGAGCGCATCCATTATCTCATATAATACGAAGTATAACATCTAAAACTAAACACAGACTATTACGTGAACATCATCATCGTGGTGTTAGACGACCAAGAAGTCGAACAGAAAACTTGTTATCATCGTCAGATTTTACATTTAGTGGAAGTGGAGCAAGATTTCAACAATATGGTAAACTTAACCACCAAGCATCTGGATGGAATGCGGACAGAATTGACAGATTATTGGAGCCAAGAGTATCAAATGAAGAAATGAATTTGCCAGATGGGCCAGAGCCCCGACTCGACTCCGACTATATTGATAAGCACCTACTGTGTCTACCAGAAGAGTTACGCAGAAATATACAACGACAGGGAGTGAAAAAAAGACAACGCAGAATAGAGAGTTATTTTGTAAACACATACGGCTATATCCCCCCTAGGGTACGACGACTTATTAGTGGATCATATCGCCCATCAGAAAAGGGACTACCTGCATTGAGGAGAACAGCAAAATCTGATGCTCGACGTCGGTATATACAACATTTATCCGCATCGTCATCTGCATCAGCATCATCACCATCATCAACAATATCAACACCACCACGACGTCAACAACAACCTCGACGCGCAGCAGCAGCACGTAAACTACCATCTGATAGTTCTCCCTCAACATCGCATATGTCCCCATTAGGATTTGATATGTCTCCAATATGTCCTTCAATACACGATATAATACAGCAAGTACAGGGTAAACAACCTCTTCCACAACGCCCATCGTCTTCATTGTCTAGTAGTTCACCACAACAGGGGACACCATTTCAAGTTGTAAATCGGAGATATGAGAGATCACCCTCATTAGAAATTACGGGTGATCGAGCAGCACCAACACCACCACCACCATTGCCACCATCACCACCAGGGGAGGAGGAGGAAGAAGAAGAATCGCCACATAGTAATGGTAATAATTTTATGGGATTTTCTCCTCTTCAAGGAAGAAATGACACACCACCCCCATCAGCAACACCTGGACAAGTAGCAATGAATTTAGTAGAAGATTCAGCTAAAGATCTAGAAACAGTGCTTAATGTTGCAGAAACTGGAGTTAAATCGTTATTATCAAGAATACGAGCTGGAGAAAAAGTAGTTGCTGCTGGAACACCACAACAACCCCCAGCAAATAATGATACCAGTTGGATTACAAATGATGATGATGGTACTGATGCTGCTCTGCATGATATATTGCAAGAGGAATTTAACCATCCTCCCATAAATACAAGTATTGGAGATCAAAGACAGCACACCATGGAAATGGAGAGTATGTATGATGACCTATTAGACCATAATAACACTCCATTACCACGAACACCTGCACCTCGTAAACCAATGGCTCGTATAGCGTATAAACCACCAATGCCACTACCACCACCAGCCCGCATAGCGCATAAAGCACCAATAGCACCACCGCCTCCACCACTACCAATATCTCGTAAAAGATTAGCCCCACCATACCCAATCTTGTCACCACCATCCATGTTTCGTGATAGAAGAAAGAATGCTGCAACACAGATGGGACCAATACATCGTACTAATTTTGGAACTCAAGTGGGGAATGATAGAGGAGTACACAACACTCTTAATAATATTTTTCATGATTTTTGTAAAGGAAAAAAGAACACTAGACAAGCCACACATAAAATTTTGGATATTGTACACCAAATCAGTAAAGACAATATCAGATAGGCATTACCAGTGTACACTGTACAGTACAAGTAGCAGTATATATGGTAAAAGTACCAATCACATCTAACCAAGCAATAATGGGAAAACATCGACGACAACGACGACGACACCAAGCAGCAGGCGTACTACAGCATTCATTATACGAATCTGTGCCATCAGGATACAGAGATCATCTCACATCAAAGGCAATTAAATCAGCAACAATGTATGGCAGTACTATGTCTAATTCACATCTACTAAAAGACTATCCAAAGCCGCATATTGAGAATTATGTACAGGGCATGGGAAGAGTGCATATGAATCGATTGCTTCATGCTCAAAAGAATCAACATATTAGTGGACGTGGTATAGGACCGCACAACACAACACAACTAATGTTTCGATCATCAAAACACAGACAAATGCCAAAAGCTAGTGCTGGTGGATACGCAAAAGCGTACAACTCATCGTACAAAAGTAAATTGACACATGATGTTATTATTGATACAAATCCAGCAGTATCGTCAAGTATGATGATGAGAGATCCACTAAAATATGCACATGCACAAGAGATGAGTAACCGTATTTTGAGAAAAGGACGGAAACGCATGGGAGTTAGAAATAATGCAGAAAATGCCCAAGCATACGTAAATGTAAATCCACTTCACAAGTATACAACAAGATGGTTTGCAAATACTGCCTCACTTATGTAACTATATATACTAGATGCGTGCATAGAACAATAGTTAGTACGTATAAATAGATGAGATCAAGACATGCAGCAAAATGGGTAAGAGCAGACGAAGACATCACAGACGACGTTCCAGTGGTCATGGTAGTAGAGGAAATTATTTTTATATTCCAGGACCTGGAACAGGCGTTTTCAGTCCTACAGTATATGCCTTTCAGGTACACAATTTGCCCCGTTTACCTGGAATAACTCCTGTTGTTACGAATAAATTTGGAAATAAACACTACAGAGTGCAGAAGTACGCCTCAACATTATATCGACTATGAATGTGACAAATATCAACGACAAAAGGAATTTAATGAGGACGGTACATACAATGGTGCCTACGGAGATATGGTACAGGTACCAAAATCGCTATACACATTTATGATACAATCTAGTCAACAAGTATTACCATCAATTAACAAGCATGTAATTGCGTACAATATGAAGAAAGCAAAAGAAAATGCAGCAGATCCAAAGACCTATCGATACTATGTTAATCAAGCAGCATTGTATAAAAAACACAATATCAACAATCCAGATGCGGATCAACGAATACGACAATCGTTATCAGATCCTGAACTGAAACGTGTAGAGGACAAACTAAATAGACTACGTAACTCTCCCACCCTAAAAACCGATATTGGAATGAAAGAGTATCAAAATCTTCATCTAGAGCGAGAGAGGCGTTATAATGTTCTTGAGGAGAATGAACACACAAAATACCAAAATTTTATCAACAATCCTTCCAATAATATTGTTCCCCAGCCCGAGTCCATGAAGGATACACCCTATCACTCTAGAACTATAAAATCATTTTTAGCAAAACATCCAGACTTAATGCAGCATGATATATCTGGCAATTTGTACGTACTAGGGAAGAATGTGTCTGATAATCCCAAACAAGGCAGTTGGATTCTACACTGGATAACACATGACTATTCTGATTTGTCAAAAATTCCACACGGCACCTCTGCTGTTATTTATGCACTACGAAAAAAAGAATTTAATATAAATGATATTGGCAATACGTATTTGCGGGAACATCTTCAGAAGAGATTACAGCAGAAACGAGAGGCTCGCCAACAGAGACAAGAGGAAACACCTCGTGGAGCAGCAGCAACACCAGGGAGAACACTGCCTCAGGGTGGTATACCATCATCATTTTTAGCACCACCTTCTACTGCTCGTTCGTCAGAACAATTATCACAGTCTATCAGAGACAATGCAGACCGTGTCTCAAGAATAACAGAAAAATATAAGAAATCATCTTCAGGTGCACAAGGTAGTACACCTGTACGTATGGATGATCTTCGTAGAAAACGCAAAAGAACAACATTATTTGATGACGGACGTCGCGATGACTACAATCTGAGAACACGACACAGAAAAAAATCGAAGGATGACGATGATGGCGATGACCAACATGACCGTCCAAAGAAACATGCTAAATGCAAGACCAAACGAAAGTAATAACAGATAGTATAAATAACTACTCTACCAATGACAGTAACTCAGTTACTAGTACAAGTAGTACAAGATGGATAATACTGATGATGCTACGAACAGTGCAGCAGCTGGATCATCAATGTCTCCAGCATATGAGGAATTTACAGACGAAGAAGACAAAGTTGTTGATGATACTGCTGTTGATGGGACAAAAACCAAAAAAAGTAGTAGCAAAAAGACACCATCAAAAGGAAAAAAACAACAACGTAGTGATAGTACTAGTAGCAGCAGCGGCAGCAGTAGTGATAGCGACGATGATAGCAGTAGTGGTAGTGACAGCGATGAGAAACCACCGCCAAAAAAATCTAAAAAGAAATCTTCTGCTACAGCTACAAAAAAGAAAAAACAATCACAACAGCAAAAGGGTGGTGGCGATACGGCGGATGATCCCATAAACAAATTAGTGGAAATGGCAATAAAAAGTCAAAAGAAGCAATTCAAGAATCAAATGATAAATTCTGTAAAAACAGATGTGCTATCGGCTCTACAAAACAGACTCAACAACAACTCTTCCACATCATCAGGAGACACTACTACGTCTACAGATAAATCAACAGATCAAGATAGTAAGACAACATCAAAAACACCACCAAAAGAGTACATGAAGCGTATAAAACAAGCGTACAGAGAACACGAAGAAGGGTATGATGATTCTCCAAAATTCAACACAAAGCAGCACAGAAAAACGATACATAAACTGTATAGTACAATTGATCAACTAAATGATGTAGAATTAGTTAGAATACCGCATATTGATAAGGAAATGGGGCTCCAAGATATTGTCAAGAAACATGGGTTAGATAGAAAAATAAAGAAGTTAGATAAGGCAAAACTGTCAGCATCTGCTAATAAAACCATCCCTGACTATGAATATGCCGCACTCAGAGATGCCTATTCATCATGTATGTTATATAAATATTTCTTTACTCGCTTACTTCCATACGTTACAGTTCCCTATATTCAGTAATACTAGCATAGTACTTATATAATAATACAGTAGAAGTAGTATATAGATAGATATATGCTTGATTGAGTGATTATGGCTGATGTTGTTAAAAAAGATCGTGATCGTTTGTTTTCTCATCTGTCATCTCTCTATCGAGATCCTAGTAAGTTACCGAGAGGTGCGTACAAAGGATTGACATTTCATACACACGTAAAAAAACGTCAGAAACTTGGTATTGATCCGGAGCTGCAAGGTCATACGCTATCACGACGCTTAATAGAAGAATGGAAACACACGGATACGGCATACACTAGATATAAACCATCGAGACGAAAGCAATTTCCACGACGACCCTACAAAATCCTCAATCCGGATAATATATGGGAAGGAGATCTGCTTGATATGAGTCGATGGAGTCGAAAAAATATCAACATTAAATTCATACTGATACTTATAGATCAGATGACAAAAAAAGTATATGCATGCCCGTGCAAATCGAAAAACGCTGATGATGTTCTAATTGCATTTCGTAACATATTTGAAAAACAAACAATGTCGTGACCAAAAATCTTACGGACCGATAACGGATTGGAATTTACGAATTCTCTTGTGCAAAACTATCTAAAAAACAAAGTACGTATAAAACATGTTACAACAACAAATCCATCTATTAAATGTGCAATGGCCGAACGGACAAATAGAACATTAAAAGTAACACTTGTATGTATTGCAGATCATAATAATGGCAGATATATTGATGATCTAGACAACGTTATTAGAGGTTATAACGAGACACAACACTCAGCTACAGGATTTGCACCAAATAATGTCACTCCTATAAACATTGACACAGTACGACAGCAATTATACAGACGGGCGGCTAAACGACGAGCTCAACAATTCGGCAAAAAAACGTGGGATTCTGGTACAGATGTAAAATCGGCAAAATTACAGGTTGGAGAATGGGTTCATCTTCAAGATAACAGAACAGACAGTGATGCGTTTCGTAGAGGGTACGATCCATCGTTCTCAAAAGAACTGTACCAGATTGCTGATGTATCAGTGAAAGATAAACAAATTACGTATACATTACGAGATCTAGGTGGAAACCTGTTACCATCTGCGTATTACTATCCAGAATTATCTAAGACCATATTTCCTCATAAGTTTACTATAGATCGATCCAGTCCACAACGACAATTTACCGATCAACTAGATCCCACTGTAAAGAAGACAAAATATCACTATATTAAAATCAACGAATATCGACAGCCAATTTGGATACCGGACGACGTATTACAGAAGGGTCGGAGCGCAGAAGAAAGACGAACACATACAATTTCAAGTGCAGTATTTATGCATTGGCTAAATAACTAAACCAACTATAATGGCTAGCAACGCTGCGACACGAATGTTTACGTATCATGCTGCCGAACAGGGATTAGGAGAGGATGATGAGGCACGATACTACTACACAGCAATGTCAAATACCAACACAACAAACACAAATTCCAATTTCGTAAATGAGCCATATGGAGGAATTCATTTCTACAGAAATAGGCAATATATTACACCGACAGGTCCAGTAGACGATGAGCAATGGGGAGTGCGACTACTGTCATGTTCATTGCCGCTGCACGAACAGAAACCAGATGCTATAGCTCATGATATATGGTTCAAACGACTACATCTTGGTGAAGAATCCCCTCTAGATCCGACATTGTATGACAGACTGTATTCCAAAGAAATATTATATGGTAGTAAGTATTCAAAAATACTAGACACTCTACCCCCAATACGTGCATGGCCGGATATAGCAAAAGAAATACTAAATGCAAAAAATGGAACCTATCCCACAGAATTGGAACATTTTTTAGAATTTGAGTACTGGTTTCCACAATGTGGTGGGCTCTATGGTACAGCCCACACATCAGAAGGTATGCAGAGAACACAAACATTTCTAGGCATCAAAAAAGTACCTACTGCAAAATCTCCTGTCACAACAGACACATTTGATATTGACATAAAACGCACAGTTAATGTAACATCAGATAATTCAAGAACAAATCAGGAATACTGTTTCGACAAAAGTGAAGGGGGATATTACCAAATTATGCGACTAAGCAGAACATTGGCTATTCTGCTGGGATTAGATTCGTGGGAAGAACAATCATACTTTCCACACTGTCAATGGACAACAGCAACACCAAAACCAACAAATATCAAAACGGGAACTAATGACAAATTCTACGCAAGATTTACTGACGATGCCACAACCACCTATCGTGTGTTGACCATACCACCAAAGTGGTATCTGTTTCAAGAATTGGCGGATCTAATAAATACGTGGGTTATCTCACAGTGGCCAGATAAATTTGGTAATAACACTCTGGTAACAAAGGATCCAGATCCCCAATGGACAGAATGCTGGTTCAACATCCCCCCTAAACTTAGTGTGAATTTCGACGATACTACAGCACCACAGAATTGTCGACAATTATTTAATATAGCTAGTGGAGTGTATACTGGACAAAAGAAGAATGGATATGTAGTGAATTTTATAACACCAGATTATCCCCCGTATCTGGAACGATTAACAGAGTTTTCACAAACGACAAAATTAGAACACGAAGCAACATTTATGACAAAGTACTTAACTCAGTTTATGTCACAGCCAACTAACATTAAACCTCAAGGAGTTAATGGAGCAAAACTATTTGTTAGTAAACGTAGTTTTTTTGTACAACTATTACACAGAAGTTATCACCCAGAAACAAGCGAATATAAAGTCGCATCAGACAATAAGGATGTGGAGTTCAACGTCCTTCCCGATTATGGAGCATATATGCAAGCGACTATGGACACAGTTCCTAGCAGTACCGATGGACAGTATGTGGACATCTTAATATGTATACGACACCCCGACACTGTTGCGTTCTCCTCCACATCCTACTACGATGACCCATCAAAATACAGAAAAATAGCCTATACTGATTACGTTCCAGTCCCCATTCGAGCGTCAATAAACAGTATGTACATTCCCAGAGGAGTACCGTATATTATTAGCGAATACTTACGAGACTTGATGTACCTAAATCACACTGTGACTGTTTTGGCGCCAAATATGGTATACGAAAATGCTGTAGTGGGAAAACTAGATAAAACAGTGGAGTGTTTTCAGTCTAGACGACCGCTTGATGTATATCCGTGGACAAAACAATGGTTTCAAATGAAACGTCCTATAATGCATGTAGTACGTCGAGATATTTTTGACAATCGTCTCCAATTTAATGTAGAACTTGCGCACGGAACATTGACCACAATTCGTACACTGTCGCAACTAAGTGATACTGCCAAAAACTACTACGCAAACAATTCTATTCTGATGATAGGAGACCACTCACCAGTGGCATTAATGTTTGTATTTGAAAAGTAATATATCTAGTATAATGTTATGGATATGTGTTACTAATACTGCTACAATATGGACGAATCTATGCCAAATAGAGAACCTCGATGTTTAACATTAACAACAGCTCAAGCACCACATCAAGTGAGTTTTTGTCCCAGATCATGGACGTCGACAGAATCTCCCCCCTCAACATTAAATACATCTGAAAACGCGATATTGTTCCCTGCCGACAATTTTGACCTAGCTGGAGACAGATGGTATGTATCACTGGATTCCTATTCGCTTATACTTCGTCTTCCATTGGGGGGCGTAATACTTCCGTTGGCACAACAAATATGGGAAACCACAAATGGAATAGTGTGTATAACAATGATGGATGAAGGACAAGCGGAAGATATATCACTAAATGGAAACAAATATGAATCGGTATATCCAAAAAATGTATTATCATACGGTAGTAGTAGCAGCAGCACAACTAGTGGTGGATATACAATTATTAAAGATACAATATTACACGAGGAGGCATATCATGTTACCACGGGTACATATGCAACATTTGTTGAAGGGCCAGTAGCACACCACTATGCATATCTTGCACTACCAACAGATCACAAATCAACAGCACCAATAGCCCATCCAATTTTTTATCCGTTACCGACTGACCTACCAACAGACTATGATAGAAAATCAGTCACCTTAAATATCTACTTAAAACTGCCACACGTAAATGAAGGAGCAAACATTCAACGACGATTCTATATACCACTATTTGATGGACAAACAGGAGCTGCATCATCACTGGTGTACGACTCATTTATAAAACTGAAAATCTGCAACGAAGCATATCTACAACAGAACAGACTAGGACCACTGTACTGCACAGATTTGCAAGACAATATGAGTTTCGGAGCAAAGTATCTATTAGGGACTGTAAACACTCTCACATATGGTACTAGTTATAAACAGTATCCACTCAAAGTGAATTTCACAAATGCAGCTATACAATCAAATGAGCAGATACGTCGGGACGATTTACAGCTGGATGTCAACAAAACGTGGGAGATTGGAGTAACTCGAGTGACGTACAACTTATCAGAATCACAACTAATTATGATTCCTCACCCCTCTGTAGCAAAAGAAAAGGGTATCTACGATCTTTATGCAGGAGAGATTATGATTGGACCGTGTGCATACTACCCCATTGTAACAACAGACGACATGCCACCACATCTACAATACCAGACAATGGGAAACGCACTAACAAAAATATACTCACTCAATACATCAACACAGTCTGATTTTCTGCTATACGCAAATGATCATTTTGGGCGGCTATACACAATGGCAAGACAATTACGTACTCACTTAAGCGATACTACCGCAGCGGGAGATACATGGTACACACAAGATTTACAAACCACATATGATCATACAATTACGGCTCTACGATGTCCAGTATTTAGATGGAATTACACGGACAAATTACTAGCCAAATATCCTGCTCGATTTCAAATTCATAATGATGAATTTGCGTTGTTTTCATTACGAGAGATCATAGACAACGTAGTTCCTGTTACAGATGCCGAAAAAGCCACTGCTCAACAATGGGCAGAAGCCTACAAGATAGCTGGTTGGGTATGGAGATACGATATAATTGGAAAACGTGTGTGGTATAGAATTGCAAATTCACTACCCAAAATACCGTTTACACTTCTGGATCATACTAATCAGAGTACAGACTCATCAGTCAAAAACTATAGCGTTAAAATTGAACCATCCTACGGAACAGTGTACATAGCATTGGGTTCAAAAATGTCCAAAATGTTTAGGTATACACACGAACGAAAAACTCGAGTACTAAAAGACCCAACCACCGGTGCTATAAAGTGTCAGGCATTGAATATTATCTACGATAATGTACGAGAATCGTATATTTCTCCATGCCAACTAGTATCCAAAACAGCAACATTAGCCCCAATTGCACCACGCCCATATACACATGAGTCCCAAGCACCAACACCATCACCAACAGCAATAACATACCCATGGACACTACCAAAGTTACAAGGTTATACTGTAAATTCCCTAAATTACTACTATTTACCAGATGGACCACGTGTTGTTTATTCGGATGCACTATTGGATACGGTAGGTGGAGATGATATTCTTATATACACGCATATGCTACCTAATATTACCAGTATTGGTAATCATTTGTCTCCCCTTCTTGTTCAGATTCCATGTCCGGCACACATGTTTGGTAGGAGTCGAATGGATATACCATACACCGATTTAGCAGACAAAACAAGAATAATGACTACACACACGTGGGAAATTGAGAATCCCCAATTTAGTACACTAGCTCCCGGAGTGAATCTTGATGATATGCTCGTATCGGTAGCTAATTCTTACGGGGACAAATTGCATTTGGGAGTTATGGATATTCAAATTATTGTCAGAGAGAAAAAGTGATATCGCTGCTAGTGTTACTAGTTATCCTATGTGTTGCAGTAATAATCATATTATAACAACAGTAGCATACAAAGTAGGACCACATAACATCTCAGTATGAATAGAATTCAGCGAAATATAGAACCGCCATCAGTATCATCAAGAGACGTCGTATTATCACGATATATACCAAAAGGTAGTAGCAGCATGGGTAGTCGACGCCAACGTGGCAGAAGAACACGAGGTCGTGGTCGTCGTAACAGTTTATTAGGAGGACCTCGAAGCCCCGGCATCTGGTCTCCCCCTCCATTTATACGAACAGCAAGGCGAGCCACATCTGGCTGGGGGAGAAGTGTTGGATCTGGAATTGGAGATATTCTGTCTACAGGATTAAAAACAGTTGCAAATCGTGGTAGCAAACTTGTGAAACAAGAGGCAAAAAAACACGGTACGAAAATTGCAAAATCAATACACACAAAAGGGCAACAGATGGTAAAATCAGGACTAACAACTGCTAAACGTCGTGCCAAATCAGCAGTTCGAAACAAAACCACAGCCACACAGAAAAAAGTAGCAAAGGCGCTATCATCTGCTCTGTCTTCAGCTAAGCAAAAATCATCACATAAAAAACGCGGTGGTGTAAAACGTTTTGCAAGTGCAGTAAAATCTATTACAAAATCAAAGACATCTAGAAAACACAGATCATCATCTCGCCGCAAATCAGTACACACCACAGGCACACGACGAAGACGACGACGTCATAGAGGATTGTCAAGAAAATGCAGAATTGGACTATCAGACAAAGGTCTTATTGGACTATTATAACCTAACTAACAATGCCGATAAGTGATGCACTAGCTGGAGGGGTTGGAATGAATACAACAGCCTACTCTCTGTTACAAAATATAGCCTCAAAATCTAACAAACATAGTGGTAAAAAACGAAGCCAACAACAGACTGATGACGAATTGTCCTCCTCATCATCTTCTAAAAAGGAAAAAACAACATCAAACAAATGGATGAAATTGGACAAACTTGATCCTAACAGATATTTTAATAGAAGATTGTTTGGACGAGGAGATCTAGTATCCCAAGTACACAATCAGGTACCAATAATTGGAGAACAATCACAATACGGAAATCCAACTGTCCCGGAATTTCACCAAGGAGGTCCACGTCGCCTTGATGGATCTCAACCAGGAGCTGAAAAACTGAACTTTTTTCCACAACCATCTATTTACCATCTTGTAAAAACAACTCAGATCCTACGTACGCCACCAGTTAACGTAACCGTGCCCGCATTCGATGAGACAATTACAATTGTCATAGCGCAACAGCCCGGTATGTTTATTGATGCTAATGAGCTTATTTTAGAAGCAGAACTATAGATGTACTACAGAGACGTGCCCTGGGAAACCACAGGGACAGGGCTCGACCACGAGTACAGAAAATGCATCTCTCCCGTCAATAATGTACTGGCTAGTCTATTCAAGTCTCTAACTGTTTCAGCAAATAATCAGGCAATTATCACATACGATTATTCCACTATGGACTATTTTGAAACCGTATTTCAGAGCACGCTTCCCGCATATCAAAATGGAGATCTCGCCGTAAAGGGGTTTTATAAAGAAACTGCAGGACAATTACGGGAGTGGGATGGTTTAACAGGTGCTACAGCTGCAGCTGATTTGCCACTATGCACTGCCAATCCTGCTCGTCAGTCATTATTACGAATGTTCTACTCAGGACAAAAGGTGAAATTACGTACAAAATTAAAATTTCCAGTCACACAATCGGTGGATAGAGCCCCCTTGAATTCTGCAAACAGATTAACATTTCAATTTCAACGAAATCCAAATACCTATTATCTATTCTCAGGACCCAATAATTCGTCGGCAACTGCTCCTATGAAAACAGACATTGCTACCAAGGCAGCTGACTGTAAAATTCGCATCAACAAAATGGAGATCAAAGCAACTCTGCTGGAATACGAACGTCCTGTATTGGAGAAATATGTCAACACATATACAGACCAAATGCCTGATACATACCTGTTCACTTATCATCAAATTCAGTATGCAAATGACATTCTATCAGGGACGGTATCTGTTGGAACTGCTATTATCAGATAGCAGTTCCAACAGATACCGTCCCTGATAGAATGTCATTTGCATTTGTAGACAAGGAAGCAAGATTAGGTAAAATAACAAAGAACCCCTTCGTTTTGTATAGGCTACCAAAAGGCACAAAATGGCGAATAACAGTAAACAGCGGCTCACGACAATACGAACCATTTACAGAAACATACGACCAATATTGTCAAATGCGAGATGCAATGAACAAGGACACGGATCAGCCACTCATTCAATTGCACGACTACGAATATAACGATACCGGAGAACTGAGTGACTGCCAGTACAACCTGTATTGTGACACACTGACAATGACACAAAAAAACGCAGACGGTAGCATTGCCCAAGATGTGCGACAGGCCGCTGTCGATATAGCTATAGAATTACCAAATAGTAAACGTCTGCCTATTAACACAGAGGTAATGATCAATAAATACGATATAAGAAAGTTGGCCATTCAGAACGAGGGAGTTATCATCAAGAACTACAACGGATAGACGACGCTGTCATGGACAATTGGACTATAGAAACATGTATTGCTAAAGACTCAGAAATACGACAAGTATTTACTGGATGCTTATTAGAGGATGATGTACGACATATAATTGGTGCAAGTCGCGGTGATAGTGCACAACATCTGCACAATTTACGAATATTTCTATGCAACACAATGCTGTATCGCAATATCGAACACTTTCCATTGGCATTTGTACTCAATACTGGCACACACAAGAATGGTGGAACTCACTGGCAGAGTATGTACATAGACCACGAGCATACAGTGTATTTCTTCGACTCCTACGGTCGTAAACCAAGTGACATATTTCACAGATTTGCACGCGATCTCCTAACTATATCCTACTATAGAGAATACACAAAAGACCTGCCTCTAAAAGAAGCACTATCGGATAGTAGGTTTACACAAACCAGCCTACACAGATGTCATAAAACCAAAGAGGCTAATGACGAAGAGGACACCATTAGATATTTTCCCTATCAAATACAGAATGACAAGACTAATGTATGCGGTGAATATGCTGTATTATTTCTTCACAATATTACCCGAACACGAGATCCGTGGATACACGCGTACGAATTTTGGACCGAACATCAAGACGTATTTTTTCTATTACCTACATCTAATTTACGACCGACCGCAGTGTCCTTGTTGTTGCACAATGACAAACAATACAAAGACAACACAACAAAATAAAGCACTATCATCTGGACAAGCAAAAACTCAATATCAAAATGAAAGACTGTATAATAACGATGTGATTGTAAGAGATATGTTCTCAAAGCTTTATAATGTAAAAGTATCTAAAAACTTGTTATCTTAGCTAGTTCAGTATGTAATGTTCATCTTCATTTGTTATTATCATCTTCTCTCGTATCCATCATTTGTGGTTCTTCATCAGATGTTGTATTGTTCTTTGTAGTCTTTTCTGGACTATACTCCTTCTGCCGCTTTGAAATGAGATAACTGTTATCGGGAGGACACAATCTCACAATAGTAGAATAGACAGCATATATGTACATCTGACATACATTGCAGTAGTAGTTGTCTTTGGCTCTAGATTTCATATGCTCATGAAATGGTTCTGCTCTCTGCCACACATTTGTAGCCACCAAACGTTGCAATATCAAATGCAATCGTTGAGCTGGAGTGCTAGGTGTCGTTCCAATGTCATATCGTGGAGAAGCAGATTCCAATACAGACATTGAATGCGATCCTCCAATACAAAGCGATACCAACTTGGTAAATTCCAGAGAACATTGCGAGGCTCCAGTTATTCTTATAATTCCCCTCATCTCTGCACATGCTCCTGAGCACACCATAAAATGATCTGTCAAATAATCACTCACCACTTGATAAATATAATGCTTATCAACATACTGATTCTTCTCCATGGTCCAGCTAGACGATGCAAACAACGGTGCAGATATTGGAGATGCAAACGGAGCCGTTGTTACCGGCATAATTCCCATATGAGGGGACAAACCAAACATTGTACACATCTCTTTCATTATTCTTGATCTGATAAGAATCTTGTGAGATGATTCACTTGCATACATCATAAAAGAGGGAAAGAAAAGCAAATAATGATGTTTGTGGCATGGGCAAGAAAGAGGATCCCTAGAAATGGTTTTTTTACCATCAAAAGACGTGCTATCAGTAGATAGCTTCTTCTCTATAAAACACTGCAAACATTTGGAATTATGTCTACTTATAGTCAATTTCTTATGAAGCCTAGAACATGGTTTATAGATAGGGCGTATTTTACACACATAACACAACAAATCTTGGTCAAATGACGACCTGTTAGGGACAGGAATATAAAATTCCTTCATTTTGTACAACGCAAGCACTGTTGGTCTAGGTGCACTCTTCTGATGTTGCTCTTTTTGGGCTTTACTAGCAGCAGATTGTATGCTCTGGTGTACCATCTTTGCCTCTTCCTCACTAAACCAATTCATATACTGAACAATTGTGCTACATATCTCTGCTGTCATACGGAAGAATAGGTACCGAAGTGTTGCAGATTCTGGTTGTAATGAAATGTTTATTGCCGCCGTTTGTCTCAGTGCAGCCTCATATTGTTTAAACTGTCTTATAAACTTTGCCTGCTCATCTGGATCTACAGGAAGTGATATCAGCATCCTAAATAAACAATATAAAAGCATTAGTACTATGAGCAAACGACAGTTAGTTGTCAGATAGAGCAGAACTCGACGACATACACACGCACACAGCAACAATGGATAGTACCGACGCCACTATCAACAATACAGATAGTCCTACTAACACAGTAGAAGACGACCAACCACCTGTCAAACTGCCACAAATACTGAAACCGTACACATTACGACAAGCATTTATGAAAAAATGTCTTAGAGAATGCCATCGTGATACACCAAGAGCATCCCTAGAGGAGGATATGTTATTAGAAGGACTAACAAATAACGACAAACACACCATTATTAGTCATTACGAATACAGAAACAGTCCAATGCAATCATCGGATGTGCCACCTCCATACAACAAGTACTACCTACAATATCACGTCTTTGATCTTGTTGTGTTTAATAAATATGCCAAACAAGCATGGAAGGATGTCGTACAGTATTTTAAATATAACAAGGATCTGGAGAAGAAATACACCAAAAATATAAACTATAAACTACAGATGTATCAACAATGCAGGGACTCACTGTCAACAACCATACAATTACTCATTGCATATCCTCGCAATTCTCACAAGTACGGAGAATCATGCGACCATTTTCTAAACAACAGTGGAATAAAAGACCAATTCCCAATATGGAATATAACAGCATGTAAGTCATACTCTTACTTGTCACCAGAAGAATATATAAAGTTATTGAATACTCACGCTGGTGGCTGTTTCATAGCAGAATTATATCCACGCTTTCGTATATCACCTCCACCATCTGCTGATGATGATACATTCGACGATGATGACTGTGATGATGATAGTGACGACACTGACACCGCTGAGGAATCATCTACAGACGATGATGATGGTAGTGATGATGATGATTCAGGCAGCACTGATGCTGGCGATAGCAGCGATGACTGTGCTGATGGCATGCTATCTACCAATGATGCCAATGACGATATATGCGATGCTGATGTTGGCACCATAGATGCATCAAAAGGTGGAAATGCCAATTCCTGTAAAGCATCCACAGCTGTGCGTACCTCAACATCAGCAAGACGAGTGTTCAAATCGCCACACCCAGATGTTGGTATATCATCACCAGCAACATTACCTGATAAGAAGAAAAAGAAGAAACCGTCTAAGCTAGAATCGTTAATAGCAGAAATGAATAATGTTGAGCACTGCAATAATACTGCAACAAAACCTCCACACAAACATCAACTACTACCAAGACGTAGATTTTACCCATCCGAAGCACGATCACATTATTTCAAAGCAACAACATTTATGAAACATTCTATTAAATGTGGTGGTCACAAACAAGACATAGTTGCTAAGGATATTCATACTGGCACCAACACACTCATATTTCATGCAAGATCATACAATATGCATCACAAGAAGGATGTTGTTCGCAGTAGAGATTATTTACTCCCGTACAGTCCCGCAGTACCATCTGCGGGAGGATCTGCAACAACATCAACAACAGCAACATCAACCACAAAAAAAAGAAAGAAACCAATAACACCCAACGATACTGCTAATGACACTGCTGCGAAGGAGACCACAACAAAAAAACAGAAGAAACAATAGATAGTGAACAAACCAACAACCTGTATTAGTTGTAGTATCCATTGTATTATTCTTGTCCTCCTCCATAATACTTGCTTCTTTGCTATAGAGTATAGTTTGTCTCTGTCTTTGTGTACTTCTTTCTTCGTTCTTGATAACTATCTAAGCCACTGACTGATCAGCAACTAGCTGAGGTCTCTAACACAGCATCGCTTTTTATAGGTTTAGCATGATTGACAGTCGTGCCACATCCCACGTACGATCTGAAATACGCGAGTCAACAAACATGCTGTGTAAGTATGTCGGCATTTGCAAAAGATCATAAGAATACGTCGGCATTTGCAAAGATCACAAGAATACGCTCTTTCCGTGTTTGTTCATGCATCGTGTCACACGTTTCAAAGGTCACCAATCTAACCATTGTTATGTCACTCAAACCTAGTTAAACAATAACAGACGCTAGTAATCGTACTACCACAAATCAAAGTCCACAACTTGAATGAATAAAAGACGCTGTATCACGCTGTGAGTCGAACCACCATGTGATCAATAGGATTTCCTATAAATACAGACACAAACTCAACTGATTCACCATTCAATTCTTGGCTCACACACAGACGAATAACATGTAAAGACAGCAAGTTCTATTCTACAAAGAAGCAAACAAGATGGCTGACAGTAAGACAACAACTGATACAACAAGCAACAATGCTGAAATGACCAACAATACTACTGCTGCTACTGCTGCTACTGCTGCTAGCGGTATAGCCAGTGATGATCACACATATGCCAATGTACCTCCTCCTGCACCAGCGACAGCAAATGCCAATATCCCACCAAGTAATGCAGTTACCTCAGACGAAGCAGCACCACCATCTTCATCATCTACAGATAATGCAGACGGGGGAGCCTCAGCATCGGAAGAGCCTAAGCCGAAGGTAACTAATAATGTGGATTTTTCATTTATGCTTGATCTTCCTATAGAGGAATTTTTACATATTACAATGATAATGTCACTATTCCACAACCTACTTCCCAGCACATTTGATGAAAACGAGTTATTACATAAAGTTTTAACACTAATACACGACGCAAGAACACTAGCTGCCTCATCACCACCATCGACGACGACCACGACAACATCCAATTAGTTATTTATATACGTATTTTCATATTGACTATAGAAATTGAGAACGACATCTGCCACTACTGATCTGCTAGAGTGCACACCAAATGTAACCAATGCATTACTATTAGATGATAAATATTCAAATATCTATCTGTCACTACAACGAATGTTAAGAGATGAAGAACAAATTAGCTGCATGGACGACGACAATAAGGAGTATATAAACAATTGTGCAAATCCAATAATAATGCAACTATGTGAATCTGGTCTGGAAAACCTACGATTAGCAGTAAAACGATGTCAAGCAGCATGTATGGTGTTAACAGAACACAAATCCATGAACATATTACACAATTTGGAAACAGAATTTGATGACAGCTATGAGCTACTACCGGACGAAGAACTATCAGCTAGACAGGATACATGTCGAAGACAGCGCCAACGAGTGACAGATATGATAAATATAGCCCGAGTGGTAGGAGAGACTCAGTATTCATCAACTAATATAAAGAACTTTTATGCTACCCTTGCACCTGGTTCAGTATCTACTACACTTGCCTATTATCATAGAAGACGAAAAAGACCACGACGGCTAATAGAAGAAGATCAGACGACAGGTTCGCATTAGCAAGGTTATTTGCACGATACCAATATGAAACAGAGCGACTAGAGAATACATATAAACGTCGAATGCATTTTATTTTAGACAACTGAGGATGATGAGATAGCAATTAGAGCCCATTATGAAAAACTCCAAGACATCCTATTTACAGACGAGAAGCCAAAAAAGAAAAAGACCACAACGACTAATAGAAGAAACCCACGACGACAACGACCCTACCAGATATTAGTCACAAAATCTGCCTACGGAACTGTTAGAGAGAAAATTTACTTAGATTAATCACTTTATTTTAGACTACTGATGATGACGATGCATTTTATAAAGAGCTCCATGACATCCTATATTCAGAAAAACCAAAAGAAAAAACAACCACAATGATTACTAGAAGAAAACCAGGACAACAACCCTACCAAATATTAGTCACACAATCTGCCTACGGAACTGTTATGGAAAAAATATAGCCAGATTAATCAATTTATTTTAGAACGCTGATGAGACACCACCACTGATTAGAAATTGGCCAACAGGTGAATGGTATCAATGCTGCTGTTAATTATATTTACACTATACCGTCTTTTCAGACTATAATACTACGACACGAAGATTACAACAAAGACTGGCAACGTATGGTTGATAACAATCCTTTAAAACAATCTTTTGCAGACAACAATAAACAAAGCACCACACCGCCGTCGTCTACTAAAGACAGTACGAGAAAGAACACGACAGTATAATGAACGACAACAAAGACAATTAGAACATTCATTATTAGACACTAGCTGCGATGAAGACTTATCTGATTGTGTAATTTGTTAGGTAGATAATTATTATGTAGTAGTAATTACTTCTCCTCCATCCAATAGGGTACGATAACACTCAGTCCCGAGAATCACTGTAATATCATCAAGTACATTACAGTACGAGAGAGAAGCACCCTGAATCCTCAACCCTGCACGGGTATTTATCAAGATACACAATATCTGTATGATATATCACCACACCCTAAAAGCACTGAACTTGTATGGGCACCCCCTGCATATGAGCCCGATCTACCCCCTAGCCATGGCCTCACTGTCATTGTTGTATTTAAAATAAATAACAAGAAACGCCTAAGACTTCAAATCGTTATCTCCAATTGTGGACGACGTATACGCTGGTATACTCGCAGCAAATCGGATGGTACATTGACCGTGTACGAAAAGGTAATACGAAACAATTGTGATCCAAACTCAACAATGATATTTCTACAAATCACCCCAAGCAGGGAAATATTATTACATACACGATATACTAATAGATCCAACAATGCATATGAAAGATTTACTGATAAAATATATTAACTAGTAGTATTAGTTAGTATATATCTATAGATTTATCATTGTTTCTCTCGTTTATCATAGATATTCGGTCTTGTACGTGTCCAGTATTATATAGACAATTGGCGAGTAACAGGATCAAGGAGACTAACAAAATTGATAAAACATACTCACGTGCAAACGGGAAAAATTTTCTGGTACGATCCCGATATGTATCGACTTTGGTATGCTGATTCAAAAACTAGTAATATTATGCACCAACCTATATTATTAAAAAAAGGTAGAGTTACCCCCAGACAGATTCGTACTCAGCTTCTAAGTGGTAAATTTACAGCAGCTCATCCCCCAGAACATATAGATGTAGAATTACATCATAGATATCGTAATTATCACACAACAACACATCCTTAGATATGTTATCTCCTTTATATTCTAGTTGTACACCATATGCTGGGACTTCATGGAAGAATACGACCCCTCATCATTAGACTTTCTATTTAACAGAAAGATCCTATTTAGAATGTCTCACTCGTTCTTCACTGGTGCTCAATTTGGCGAATCCACAACATTTGTCATAATGGATTCTAACTCGCCCTTACGAAGAGATAATGCTGTTACCAGTAATAACTGGAGAGAATTTAAACTTGCTAATAAATATTATAATATTATAGATATTTCTATGTATAATGGCACATTTCACACATGTTTTGCTCGTGGCTCAGCAGTAACCTTACGATGTAGTGGACGACACTACAATTTTACTCATTGCATTTTAACTCTTCATAATGGTTTTAATTGTGTTGGTCACACCGGACGCATAGATTGTAATACCCCTCCATGTAGATTAACTACTCGTGTAAACCCAGATCCAGACTGGTATCTTAACTTGAACTTTCGTGATTATTTTGAGATAAATGATAGACAATATGGTAGCTCCAATCCTGATGATTATGACAATGTTGCTAATTTATTACGTTTTGATAGTGGTATTGAGCTTAGTGATGATGTATCATCTAGACGCTGATTTATTATTATATACGCTGTGTTTTTTGATGAATACTCGAGAATTTTATGTCTATCTCCTATTACCTATAAATACATAGAATACGTCTACACAATCACTCGTTACTACCACTCGTACAGAACGGACGGTTGTCACGGACTACTATCAGTATTACGCAGAGGAAGATGAAATACCACACATATATAGTATTACAATAACAATGGAATACGACAAAAGAACTCTATCAAGACTAGGCATGATAGCTGTATTCAGTTGTGTCTATCTAGTGAGCGCACTACTAGTAAGCAGTACGTCTGCTGTTACTACTACTACATCACTCAAATCACCAGCACAGAAACAATGTACATCGAATTGCAACAACAAAGACACCTCTACTACTAAGAGCGACAGTACTGATGGCAATTTGTCTCCACTTCAGACATTTTTTGTTAAGGTACCAAAAGAGAGAGAAGCAGAAACAATCCAACTAATGTCACAACACGGACTATATCAGAAGTACCTGACCATTCACAAAATAGAATCTAGCTATTGTCTAGGACACAATGTAATTCTCAGAGTGACCACCGACGACACAACCATCTTTCGCCCATGAAGTACACCATGGCCAACAAGACCCGAAACAGAATGGGTATTTCAGGCACTCAATGGCGATATGTCATACGTAGTTTTCATCCATTTTCGATCGTATTTTGTTCCACCAAATGACGAATCAGATGGTGGTGGTGATGATAATGCTGCATACAAGAGCATAGCAAGAGTTCAAATCGACCTTGGACAAAACTAGACACTTAAGTGTACTATTAATTATAAGAGACTATTAACAATGTACAATCATCATCATACACTCATATGCTGCTGTCTTTTCTCTGTAGTACAACATTCTACAACAACAAAATGGTTGTGAACTAGGAGATACATCGGACAGCGATATCGACGACGGCGATGATGATGATGGTTGGACCTATATATACACAACTTTGTCGTCGCTGTCGTTGTCTGACTACCTCTCCTACTCTCAACCTACTTGCATGTAATTATTATATCGCTTTTATATCATGTATTTTACTTATATATGTTACATGTGGGAAATTACGTGCCTAACGCATGCGTTTCACAGACATAGAAAAATATATGTATGTGAGGGTGAAGTACCGGTGGTGAGGGGCCCTTCTCATCTCCAACCTTCCACCACGATTAGACTACAGCATAGTACCATCCTCTTATACTTGTTAAACAACCCAATTGTGATATATATGGGAGTAACTCACTCACGCATGCGTTATTATCTCACCACCAGATGACAACAACAACATGGACGATGACACCTAGTAAAACACGTATACTGATCGAGCTAGACCGTATATCCAACACAGTAAACATCATAAGACGTGAGCTATTCAGATTGGATGGGCACTATGACAATGATGATGTTAATAAAGACCTGATAAGAAAAGAACTGGAATTTTATGGACTACTGTAGATGCAATAGTTGTTAACTTCTCGTCCTCCTCTATCTACTAGGTACTATTACTATACACACAAGATGGAGAGAACGAACACCTCAGTGATGTAGTAGAAGACATGTGCAACATGTATTATGATCTTAGACACATTGAACAGAGCGTATCTGAGTTACAACCATGTATACTTAACCTTAGACACATTACTAGTACCATATCTGAGTTAGAATCGCATATGCATAATTGTATAAAGGAATTAGCTGAATTGCGAAAACAAATGCTTAAAAGTAAACGTCAATTATGGAGAATTGTACATAATAATAGACGAAACAATAACAGCAAAACACATAAGTCTAATAGTGGCTAATATGTATATATTCTATCATTCAGATTCGGATACTGTCGCGCCCAGTCCATTGGCATGACATCCATGACATATACGATGATGTTCACGAATTATATAGAACTGTTAAAGGCTTGGACTCTGAATTATATTCAATAATGGAACAACTTTCTGATATTAAAAATAGATTATACACGTATTTATAATTATTTTTTTGCCACCAGATGATTTGTATGAAGGAAGACGACCTCTTGCACATATACACGAACCTCTGCGAACTAGACAGGATACTAGAAGACAATGAAAGACTTGTATCACAGCACCTCTCTGCTATTACAACTAAACTCCACGCCGCATTAGTTCTTAATAATGCACGTCGTCCTCCTTCGTAGATTTCTGCTGGACAACTACGAAAAAGAGAAGAATTTCAACAGCTAATTGACGTACTCAATGAGACTGTGCAGTATATTACTACTGTAAAGCATAGGATAGCTTATATGTACAATGATGTAGATAATATAAACAATGATGTAGACACTCTCGATGATGCTTTATTTAATATTGATTATATACAGCGAAGAATAAATTACATATACAAGGATAAATACGATGAATAAATATCGTCTTTATTTGTCTCTTTCTCTCTTAAGATGACATATATCGAAGAACTCATGAAGAAGATGTTTGAGGTACTGCACGCAGGAACACTCCATTCATTTTATATAAGCGAGAACTGTTGCGTAATACAATATTCTTGTACTAAATGTGATTGTGATAAACACAACTCACAACTTTACACCATGCGGTCTTATTTGTCTAAGTCTCTCAAATACGCTACCTGAAATACGCTACTACCTCAAATACGCTGCTCCTTGCCCCTTACCCCCTTTTTTTACCCTTCCCCCCTTCCACCTTTTGTTTACCCTTCCCCCTTTGTTTCCCTTTCACCCTTTGTTTACCCCTTTCCCCTTCTTCCATTCATTTCCAAAGACGCTCGCTGCCAAGGAGTATTTGGCGCGGGAGCAGTTGGCGACCCATTTTTCCCTAGGAGCAGATGGCGCTTCAATGCGAGCAACATAGAGTACTACTCATATCATATCATATCATATCATATCAAATCATATCATATCATATCATATCATATCATATCATATATCATATCAGGCTTTGATGGATAAATGTCGTTCTCAAACTTGTTCAATTTGGCTAGTGCTGTGTCGAAATCAGCATCGTCGCCAGTGTCTGGTAGTTGATGAAATATGTCTCTAACGCGAGGACCAGCAAGAAAAAGCAACATTGCACGCTGACGTTTTGTGTCAGTGATGAGGGTCATATAGGGGTTTTGGGGAACAGGGGAACATGCCTAAAAATGATTGGGGAACAGGGAACAAGCAAAATTCTGAAGAGGGAACAAGGGAACAAGCAGTTTCTTGTCAGGGATCAGATTTGGTAAAGTTTTTGAGAAGAGTTGATTGATAGAAATTTTTTTAAATTAATTAATTTTCGTTCCTCTTTGCGGTTTGCCCTGCTTTTTTTGTTTACTTTCTGCATCACTCGTTCACGCTCGTTTATCGCATTCATTTATTGACCTCGTATTGGATTTGGTTTCATGAAGTTGAGGGAGCTGCGCATGCGTTGCAGGATTTAGGCTTGGTGGGAGGAACCTGGAGCCTCCTTGCTTTTCGTTGCTGGATTTAGGCTCGGAGGAAGCTTTTTGCAGATTCGTGCCTACAACACTGCCTACAACCACCTCGAGATCAGGCAAAAGAGAAATGGATAACGATTCCATTCTTACTTCTATAGTGCCCGTCACCGGGGCAATCTATAGAAGTGGAAGGGAGAAGCCGGACATCAAATGGAATTTTGAAGTGAATTGTCCGCCGATGATATTGTCCTTTCACAGTTTAAAAACAGACTGCAATTTTTCCTTGGTGTAAAACAACGATGTGAAGAACTGAGCATCGATAAATTTACATTGAAACTGCTGAACATGAAATCTGCTCCCAACTCCAAGGACGTTGCAGTGCAATGAAAACTCGCTCTGTGACCTATGCATTGCTAAGGGTGTTGTTTCTTTGAACCAACTACTCCGACCATGCTCATACTGTCTCAAAAATGAGATTAAGTGCATAAAGCTATCTGTGCTTGGTATAAGTATGGACTCAGCGTCAAGAACTCAAGTGGCCCATGACAGATTCAGGGAACTTAAGTTAATGGGCAAGAGAGATCGTCTTGCTTCATGTCAAACATTCCCTGATGCAGTTCATGTGGGGAAAAGAAAACGACAGAGTTTTTCAAACTGGTTTTTGTTTGTGGGGGGAGAAAGAACAAACCTGGTTCTGTTGAGGACATTGCGAAATGATTCTTTGCTTAGAACCAAATTGTGTAGTCATGTGAGGTTAAACTCTGTGATAAATAGGGACCGCCAAGATGTAGAGTCTCTTGTTGAGATTGGCTCTGATGAAGTTCGTACCATTCTATCAACTAATGTGAAGAAAATAACTCATACAATTGTCCCGGAAAAATACAGAGTCACAAAAGATAACACCATATCTATCCTCTCTTTACCGGTGAGCATATGTTGTGGTAGAATGGGAATAATCTATGTCTCAGATGTTCAGAAAGGAACAGTAATCATCGTTCGAGTATCACATTATCGAGCAGAAGTTCTAACTGTAGTGAAGTCATTGCAAAACCCTATTGCACTGGCTTTTATCAACGGAGCTCTTTACATTGCTGAGTGTAGTCAAAATAGAATACGATGTGTAGACATGACAGGCGAAACAATACGGAGGCTAGAAGATGTAAACATTTCTCAATTGAAAAATAGTCTTGAGAAGCTTGGGGTAAAAGGCTGCGATACAAAAGGTCTAAGTAAAGCTTCTTTGAAGTCAAAGCTGAAGTCTGAGCTGGACAAAAAACACACAGTTGTTTCTGGGGAAAAGAACTGCAATTACTTGGATTTGTCTAGTGATATCAAGCATCCTAGTTCCTTGTTGTTCTTGGATGAGCACCATCTCCTCATTTCAAACTTGGGTGGAGTGGCATTTCTCCTACTTGTCACTTATCACTTTGTGATAATTAATAGAACTATTCTGAAAGCAATCAATTTACCATTTAGATCAATCGAAAGCTCAGTTTTCCTAGGAAATAGCATATTGTTTTCAAGCAATGCACTCCCTGGTGGAATATTGAAGACTGACATAGATAGTGATTTTACCATGAGTGAAGATCCATCTATTCTTGTAGAAATAATTCCAAAGATGCCGGAATCATACAGTCTATGGCTATTTGGAAAAATGATATTAATTTTTGCAGGGAACATTTTTGAAATTCCTTGGGGGAACATGGGAACAAACGATAACTTTTTAAGGGAACAGGCGAACAAGGACCCCCCTATAGGACCCTCAGTAATATCATTCGCAACTAGAAAGGTGTTAAAGTCACATACCCATAATTTCCACTTTGGAGCTACGCTAGCACCGATGTCCGTATCAAGATTGAATGGGGGCATATGCAACGTGAAATTGTTAGCCATCGCCATAGTAATCCTCGTAGCCAATGATATAACTTGTTATGTTCATGCAACTTCACTGATCTAAATCATGCTGTATACACTAGGGCCTGGTAACTAATTGTAATTACTACAGCAACTGCAAACAGTAAGTTTTAGTAGCGGGGAGACCATCGAGGAATTTCAACCGATGAATTTCAGTCGATATATTTCAACAATCGCCTGGTGAATTTCAAACATCACCTGGTGAATTTCAGACAATAACTTTCAACCATTGCCTGGTAAATTTCAAACATCACATGGTGAATTTCAGTCAATAAATTTCAACCATTACCTGGAAAAATGTCAACCCCAATCGATAGTTTTCATATTCTCAACCTATACCATGTGATTTTCAACCACTTTTGTCATATATGGCGAGCCATAGTAGCCCCTGGGCCAACAAGAGTTTCACGTTTGACACCCCTGGCCCTTGGGCTAGTAGTAAGAAAAGCGCATGCGCTGTAGTTAGATCCCGCTGACATAAGAGTTTTAATCCTGCTTCGAAAAGATCACGTACCTTGCGCAGGCATAGTGCTTCGTGATAGCAAAGAGGTATGTAGGAAATGTGTACTGCTTGAAACAAACATGGCGTATAGCAAAAGACGTACCAGGCTCTTGTCGATGTTTGTTTGGTATATTGAAATACATGGGCTTCTCAATTTCTTGATACTTCATGAAGGTATCGTTATTTATCACTTTGCACTTACATCTGTATTCTATTCTTGACGGGTTTAGTCCATCAATGTTCCGTTGATATCAGTTGCTTCTCAGACTTATGCCATTTGTAATTCCTCTTTTACGTTCAACGAGTAATACATTAATCAGTGGCGATGATGTATTATTGTCAAAACAAGTTTCGTTTAGGAAAGTCCACACCATGAATCAAAGCATTTAGTTTAAGAAGATTTATAAAGTGTCAAGGTTCTCATGTTGCCTATATGCACAAGTAAGGGTTACATTCTGTTAAGTGAACCGTCATTAAGTACTCTCGAAGTTCCAGAAGCTGAGTTTTATAAAAAAAGGAGGAGTTGAGCAGGTCTGATTTTGTCTGCTCCAACTTAGGTAGACACATGTTATTTAAGTTTTGACAGGTCAGATGTTGTCTTCTCCAAGTTAGTGTGGACAAATGTTGTGTAAAATTATAATTTGTCTCCTTTAACTTGGAGAAGAAAAAATCTAACTTGTCAAGCTACAATTATTTTTAAAAAATCTGGGGATTTCAGATTTTCCCTTTTGATAAACAGATAGTTTTGATCTAGCCAGGGAGATTACAGGAATTCATGAAAGGAATGAATATACTTTTCAAAATGTTGCACTCAACAAACAGGTTAAGACAAAAATTATCATGTGAGTTGTCTTCATATTAGTTTTTCATGTGTTTTAGTCAATCAGTAGGCACTAGCAACATATTTGTCTCATTTGTAAAGCAATTGTGACCAATAATTATAATTCTGTAAAACTAGATATGCAAATTGGACCCAGAATTGAAAATTCTTTCTACTGTGTGGATAATGTCAATCTTTTAGAATTCATGGTGAACATCTGAGGTAGATCACACAATTTTTGTGTTGATTAGATTTTTAAATTTTTATAAAATATTTATCGTTGTGAACTTTTTGCCTCATCAAATGTACAGCCAGAAGACCACTACACTTATTGTGCACATCCATTATCAGAAAGTGTATGGGGAAGATGTTGCAGTCCATACCTGGAAAAAAGTAATGCAAAAGAGAAAATTCACATGTGTGTCCTTGTCTGTGTGAGTGATTGCTCTTGAGTATTTGGAATGGCATATGTGATCCAAGATTTTTGTATACAAAACCAGACCTTGTCATGAGCAGAATACTGCCCGTGTGATAAGAAGCATGTGCAAATGAGTTTGCAAGTGTGATATCACACTGCTAAGGAAATATTTGCATACACATGCTTAGATCGAATTAAGAAGCTAATAAAAGAACAGTAAGGTGCAACAAAGATAACACCAATAAAAGCTTCACTCAAATAATGAAAATACCATAGCTTAAACAACAAATGTAAAAACACTTCTTCATCATCAGACCAAGTTCTGCTCCTGAAGGTTGGAAATAAGTGATGATTGTGGTCATTGCCTTTCCAAATTATGAAATGGGAATTTGAAATCACCAGAAAAGTTCAAAAACACCTATTGTGAGTGTCATCAATTGCAGGCGCAATTTGATTTGTGCATGTGTGGGTGCGAGCATCTGATCACATGTACTAAATGACAATGCCTGCTGAATGCAGAGTTTCCTGTTGTTGAAGCATGTCAAATGTTTCATTTAAGATAAAACAGGGTAAAGCATAGTTATGAAAGGAAATAGTGAGTCATATGTCTTGTAGTTGTTGCAACACAGTTCCTATTTAGTATGTGTGATGGCACAGTTGGGAGTGATGTTTGCACAGGTGACTTTTTGCTTCTGGTGGGGAATTGGCATGTATGTGGACATGGGCATATGGGATGGCATCTATCTCAGGGTATGGACTGATATTGCTGGTGCATAGCAAAGTTTCCAGTCTTGCAGTGGACATGCCCTTGAAACATAAGATGCTCTTTGAAGTCTTTGAATCATAAGAAAGAAGCACTATGTAGTTCTATTTCGAAGATCAATTAGCTATGTAATCTTCCAAATACAACTACATAGTGTTTCTTTCTTGATTACCCATTTATATTTAAGCAATTCAGCAAGGGATCTATTGATTTCTACTAGATATATATATATATATATATATATATATATTATAT
>WIPJ01000114.1:241375-255059 GCA_018155075.1 Cassiopea andromeda
TATATTAACAGTTTCGTTTGACAATGTTAGACAACAATTGCTTTTCTGTACTTAACATGTCTAGAACTTCTTCATTGGTTTTATGTTTAGTGTATGAAAGTCTTAGCATTTTTCTATACGTCCACATTTCAAAGGCGTTTATTCTTCCAGCAAGTGTTTTTGATATTGTCCAGGTTTCTGCACCATAAGAAAGTGTTGACCACACATAACATTTTATTAGTCTCAATCTGGTTGATGTACTTCTTTTTGTTGATGTTATGACTTTTGAGATGTTGTTAAAAGCTCCCCTTGCTATTTCTATTCATCTTTTTATTTCACCATCACATTTCCGATTGTCTGTTATTAAATGTCCAAGGTATATAAATTTCTTAACTTGCTCTATTGCTCTCCCTTCTATTGCTATTTTAGCATTCGGTGTGACTTCGTTCTTAGTTACAACCATCACTTTAGTCTTCTTTATATTAATGCTCATCCCATATTCTTTTCCTTTTTCATTTACTGTATTTATGAGGTCTTGTAATTTTCCAGAATCAATTGCTAAAAGCCCAGTATCATCCGCATACCTTAAATTGTTCATGTTTACTCCTCCAATAACTACACCTGGCATGCCTTCAATTTCTCTAGATATCTTTTCTGTATACAAATTTACACTTGCAACCTTATATTTATACATTTCCTTTGTCATAACGCGTAAGATTCTAATCATTTTCATGCAACGTTAGATAGTATAGGGCTTCACTTAAATTCTCCCCTATATTTATAAATTTGCTCTGTCATAACGCTTAAAATTCTAATCATTATAATCTAACGTAAGATTCATTCTCCTTCTGGTTTTCATCGCGTGCCCTATAGGTAAAGGAATTTTTGTCTTCAAATGTGTTATAGTACATATGTTATTGCTATAAATTTTATGATTGCTATTGTTGGTATCGGAGATTTGTTCTCCTTAAATTTTATCCTCTTCTTCTTTACTGAAATTTCCAAGTACTGCTTCTTATTTGTCTATCTCTCTACCAATCTTTTCTAGTGTTGATTCGTCAAATTTCTCTCCACCTTCCTCAGCATGCATCTTTTTTTAATTCCTTTATATAGTCATATTCAAGTGCTCTACATTGAATCTTAATGCTATCAGTCAACACTTCACAACCTGTATTCTACATCTGCTTTGACTCCGTTGTTGCTAACTTGTGCTTTTTTCTCTTTGATTTTGTCGCAGCTGGATTCGCGTTTGTTTTGATTGTAATCATGTTGGACCCCATGTAGGCTTCCTTTGCTTGCCACATTTGGCTTGACTTGAATTCTTCCCTTTTGCATTCAGCTATCCATTTATTTTTAAAGTATTCTTTCTTTATGGGATGTTTCTCATACCTTGTCATGATTATAGTGTCAATTTCATTGTCCATCATCTTCGTCTATTTCTCATAGGTGTCCCTTTTTGATTCTAATATTGAATTTCTTGCTATAATTTTTTTTGAATGATCTAATCACAGCTGGTAGTCTTGCTTGGTTCATGGTTAGAAGTTTACACGTTATGACAGAGTGAATTTGTAAATATAGGGGAGAATTTAAGTCAAGCCTTATTTTATCTAACGTTATATGAAAACGATATGAATCTTACGCGTTATGACAAAGGAAATGTATAAATATAAGGTTGCAAGTGTAAATTGCTTAGACTAGCCTGAAGAATCTGCATGAACAGATGAAACTAGTCCCATAGAAAACGAGTGTTGCTTTTTTGAATGCCTTCTACAGTTTCGACATGTATCCTCTACTTGCGGATTGTAATAATTTCGTTTCAACATTATGCTGGGATGTTGGGAGTTGAGAAAGTCAAAGAAAGATTTGGCATCATGTTCAGTATTGAAAAGGCAAAAGATGCCATCAACATAATTTCAATCTAAATGAACAGAAGGACCTTGATACTTATTAAGCTATATGTTTTCATAATGTCCTAAGAATAGATTTGTTAACACAGGCGTGAGTGGAGATCCAATAGCATCACCAACTATTTGACCATACACCTTACACAACAAAATAACTGAGTTTGAGAAGTAGCAACTGAAAAAACATGGTAAAATCAGTTTTAGAGAGTCTAAGGTTCTCGTTCATAGATACATACATACAAACACACACACACACACATACACACGCGCACCCACACATGCGCGCGCGCACACACACACACACTCTATATATATATATATATATATATATATATATATATATATATATATATATATATATATATATATATATATATACACACACATTAGAAAGTATGTAGCTTTTTTGTTTCATAGCTTTAAGATTATTGTTTGTAGTAGTATTGATGGCATATTGTGTAATTTCACAGGTGCTGCACTGTTGTGTGAGTGTGATGAATTTTGCCCTGATAATCATTTCAACAACTTTACATGTGCCACTAGTGAAGGGTATTGTTTTGCCAAACTACATTATGTTAGAATAAATAAAACAATAGTGCGCACTCATGGATGCACAGCAGATACCCATGATGGTGGAATCTTCCAGTGTCGTCATAAAAAGCATGAAAATCCAACTGTTATGATGTGCTGCAAAGATGTAGATTATTGCAATAGCCATTTGAGGCCTACAATGAACATGGTTACTGATCATAACCTGCATAAAGATGGTATGTTGCTTAGCTTGCATTCTAAATTGGTAGAAAAGAATTTTTCTGTTTTGCTTTTGTGTACATGCAATTTATTGTGTTGTCCCTTGTAGGTTTGCTTATCTACATAAATATGGAGATTAAACTTTAGCTGTTTTTTCCTTTGTAATAGACTCGTAATATCAATTGGAGCATATCATGGTGTATCCATATCTTGCTTCATTGGCTATGAAGTACACAATTTTTTATAAATAGGAAGTTGATAAGAAAATGAGGCTCAAATTGCCTAAATCTAAAGAGAATGACTAGGCTCAAGTTCTAAAGTTCTGGTTTGTTGCTTGCCAAAATTGATATTACCACATTCTTACATTTAAAATGTTAAAGATAGAAGTTAGATCTTGGCAAAACAGTTGATGGCTGTTCCCAATGGCAGTTCACTGTACCCAAACTCAAGATAGTAATAAGACCTTACTATTTAGAGAATCTCTAGTGATATAAATAAGTCAAAGAAAACAATGGCTAGTTATCTTTAGAATATGCAATGTTCCAAAGTTTTTACTGAAAGGAAACACAGCTAAGGTCAAATCTGAAGAGCTGGGTCTTAGCCAAAAGCAAGATCAATAAACATTTGGAATCAGCAAAGCAAGATATTAGCAACTTTTAATGTTTGAGGTCTGAAAGAAGAAATCAAGAAAAGTGTCTGTTGGAAGATATGAGTAAGTACTGATTGCACATCAGTTGCCTGCAAGAAACAAGAATTACTAATGACAAGAATGAAGATTTTGAAAGATATAGGCTGTAAACATCAAATCAGCATGTAGAGAGTATGATACGATAATGGATTTATTTTGGCACCCAAATGGAAGAGCAATGCTGCGAAATAATCGAACGTTACCAGAAAACCAGCCCAAAATCTATCACATTGCAATGTACGTGTTTACTTCTGATGAGGACATGCATTCCTTGTCTTACTAGAGATCAAAGATGAATAATTGCTTTAAGAATTATTTTTCATCATCATTAAGAGATGCACACTCCTTTTTGAGAATAAAATTTATGTGAATATTAACGCTCAGAATGAAATTTAGGAATAATTTGAGATTATTGCAAAGCTCAAGCTTCATTAAGACTTAGAGCTTTTCTGTATGGGGCATTCCACGTCAGATCATCCAGAAAAAATTAAAATCTAAACCATCCCTCTCAGAATTTGTGTTTTTGGACCACAGGAAGATAGATATATGTTAGTTAGAAATCCAGAATTGTAGGTCTGGAGGAGTTTGGTAACCATATTTTCTGTTCCATAGTTACAGCTGGTTTTTAGACATCTTGCGCGATACTTGAAGTTCCATTCTTTCATTCATTCATTTCATATATTTACTGAGGGTTGCCCTTCAGCATTGCTGATTTTTGAGGGGCCCTCTACTTAAAAATTTACAAAATAGATAAATGTAATATAAAAGAGTAAAACATTATGTATCTAATTAGAATACCATAATACAATATAGGAAATTAATAGAGGAAAGAGCAATATAGTTTATGAATATGATTTAAAGTCATGTAGTGCTATCGCTTGCTTGGATTTGGTAGGTAAGCTGTTCCATGTTTTGACACCCCTATATGAGTAGGGTTCTGGCCATTAGATCTCTTTTGAGGCAACCATAGATCAGTGGCAATGTTGTGATGGTGGTGAGAGGTTAGCTGGGAGAGTTTTTGTGAACAAATCACTCATATATTCAGAGCTAGCCCTTGTTTAGATTTAAAAACCATCAATTCTGACTCTTGAGCTATGAGTTCCTCAATTGTTGTCCAGCCCAACATGCGCACTAGAGGTATACCTGAGCATTAAAGAGCATTAGATGTTATTTGTTATAATTCTTGGAGCTCTGTTTTGCAATTTCTGAAAGTGTTTTTTTTCAATTATACCACAGCAGCCCCACATGTAACAGCAATAACGAAAACGAGGTGCTACGATTCTTATGTATCTTTTGTTTAAGGTTTTTAAAGGCAGGATAGACTTAGCATGTTTTAAGAAACCAACTTCTTTAGATGCTTTAGAGGAAAGAACACTAGCATGATATTTCCAATCTAAAGAATTGTCAATTTGCAGACATCATGATCTCAGTGGCTCGTGAATAACAATTACGTCATTGTTGACCAATAGGGTTATCAGATAAGTCAAGTATCGTGCGAAATTTCTTTGTAACTTTGTGACGATGCTATGGGCAATCTAGAAGAGTAACCACCACCATTTTTCATTCTAATGTAGCATGACATGTATGAAACATGTGGAAAAAAGAATTTTCCCATATCTATCCTGCCACATGGATTTCAAGCCTCATGCTTCAATCTTGGTAGCCAGGACAAAAAAAGCTTTCAATTTTTCACATGAAGGAATAAAATACCAAAAGGTGTTATTATATGCTATTAAAGGCCAATCTTTGGGCTTTCAGAAGATCACAGCAACTTGCTTTTGGGTCATTCCTTGTACAAGTTGGACAAGTTCTACACCTGAAACCCTTCAGATTCTCTTGAAATTTACACCACTGATACATATCATCAAGGGATGAATAACTGCCAAATCTCAGCTCGAAAACATTGATCCTTTCAATGCTATGGCCTTTGATAATTTAGGGCTATTTATTCAAATTTTCCAGTACGACAGCCATATTGGATTTGCAAAAAGTACTAAAATTCATTGCAAATTCAACTTTGGAATCAAAAGTGGCATATCTTCTTTCTATCTCAATTGTTTCTGTAACTGTTGCGTAGCAATTTATAAAGTATAGTTCATAACGCAAACTTTATCTATTATGGCCCAGCTGAGAACATAACTAAACATTGAGATTATATCCTCAACATATCTATGATATAATTTTGAAATTTCGATTTGGTCTTTTTTAGATTCTTGAAGTTATCGGCATTTAAACACAAAGCGTTTTTACTAGTATTGCAAGTTGCGATAAGTTTCAGCACTTAGCGTGATATTCATTATGCCACCATATGGCATAAAAATATGGTCAATCTAAAGGTGATTGAAGTTCATTTGCATCATAGAAAGAGCCTCTTCATTCTTGGAGAGAAGCATACCAGTGTTGGAACTGAGTGTGTATGAACAGAAATGATAAGGCAGTTTGTACTGTCAACATGTAGCCAGAATTGCTTCTGGAGAAACCCAGGTCATTAACCTGTAGCGCTATTCCTGGATTGATTTTTAGAAGGACTACGGGATTTAAGCCATGGAACTTTTGAATAAGAAACAAAGGGGGCTGATCCCCCTGAGCTCTACACTACTGCGATCAATTGAAAAGTCTTGTTTACTGTGGCAAAAGTTGAGAAAATGCTTTTTGTTTTTGTATTACCCAGCACCACTATCTGAAAAGTAGTTCATATTTTATATGTTTTAGGTGTTCCAATGGATTAACTTGTATGTATCTAACATAATTTTATAAGCCATACGAACATGGCTTAAGTCATCAGAAATGACGCATAATGATGATAGGAAAGCTTCTCTGGCGAGTCTTCTGCGTGAAAACATACTGTAAAAGGGGTATTTTGGAGTATTGGCTATTCAAATGGTAACCCTGTATTTCATTTTGGTTTAGGAACAGAAAATTTTCGGCTAAATCTACCAACACAGCAATTTATTAATGGTAAATTCCTTCAAATTCTGTAGCTGATTTTGGGCAATATAGGCTTGTATTGTGATAAAATCTGACGAGGAAGTAGGTAACTAGCATTGTTTGATTTAGCTGAATAATAGCCCTGTCTAAAGAGTGCAGACAACCAAAGGATTAGTTCTTGCACTATATATTTGATGTTGGAGTAGCATTAAGGCGTCTTCATCAGCCACGATACTCAGGTCATTGAGTCCAAGCAGTGGGTAGTACGCACTCATAGATGTTCAGTAAATGAGCCCAGAATTTATTAATTATTCAAGTTTTTTCAACGCCCGCACTTATTAGGGCATTCCAATGAAAAAATTATTTTAAAGAAATCCACCTGTGTTTCTGAACTTTTTGTATGGTCCTCGCATTTTCACAGCCATTTATGCCTGATTTATGACCATAGATAGCGTTATAGTAGTGTTTAGACCAGGGCTTCCCAACCTTTTTTCGCCGTGGACCCCTATTTTTTTTCAAAGTGACATGGACCCCCAGGGCGCTGACCTAGCCAGTATTTTAAATTAGAAATGGCTAATTATACTACTTGCAGTCTTAATAGAAAGTTACTTAATCTTAGTGTTACTCAGTATTGATATATGACGTTCAAGATCTACACTGCCGGGAAGGTAACCCAGAGACTCCCCTGTGGAGTAATTTTTTTTCGCTTCGTATGTATTTGACTCTTTTACTGGGTTTACATATCAATCCCGATTTCCATTGTAAAGATTCTATGATCAAAGCACTGCTTAGTTAATGCAGCAATATACATACTGTACATGTGTAAGGTTATCAAATGGATAAATAAATCCTTTTCACTGATAATTCAGAAGCCAAAAACACATGGCACGGATAAGGCGACCTTTTTATTCTGCTATACTTGATTTCCCAGTATCCCAAACACAAAGAATACCGGTACTTTTAATTAAAATCTTTAATTCTACAAACGAAATTTATTAATAAAATGACAAACAGTCCTGTCAGAAAAGCTTTTCAGTGAGAGCCTTGCGGCTGCTTATTTTTCACAAGTACCGAAATCCGTGGTTCTAAGTCACTGAGACGAAGTCTCATCTCTGCATTATTGTTCAGGTGCATGCTCCTTCGCTGTTTTGCGAACGAATGAAGCAGAATTGAAAACCCCTTTTCCGCCAAATTGGACGTTGATAAATTAATTATAAAAGGTTCTACTTTTTCGTACAAACTTGGGTATTTTTTCGAATTTTACAGGTACGCTTTGACCCAGTTTATTTCAGAAGCCTGAAGCATTCGCTCGTTAGCGATAGCCTCGCACAGCTCAATCTGAACGCACTCAGGCTGACCCATAACATCCTCCATTGTCATGTTATGAAGCTGATCGACGAACGGTGGTATGTTCAGCTGTAATAGATCCTCAAAACGAGTTTGAAAATTTTCATATAAAAAGGACAAATGATCCACAATCATTGCTTGTATATCACTGTCAATTTCCTCGGCTCTTAAACTGGGGAACTGACAAAAGTTGTGCGTTGCGGCATTCATTTTCCAAATAACCAACTTGTTCATGAACGCCTTTATTTGCTGTTTCGCACGCACAATGTTCATATCCTGATTTTGCAAAGATAAGTTCAGTTCATTAAGCTTACGAAATATCTCCTCCAAGTACAATATACTGATCTTATTATTAATAAGTGAATCGCTCAGAGCAGTGTCTCTGTCTCGCAAAAATTCCAAAACTTTATCAAACAGTAAGACAAACCTGGTGAGACAGTCACCCATGGAAAGCCAACGTACGTCTGTAGAATAAACCAGCCGATGAAAATTTTCTTCATGGCAAGCATCCTGAAAAAGCCTGTCTTGAAGGGCTCGTGATCTTACTTTATTGACAGCAGAAACAACGGTCTGAAGAATGGCGATAAGATTACGATTACCAATATTTTTTGCAACCAGATTTTCACGATGTAAAATGCAGTGAATGATGAACACGTTTCTGTCTTCAGTTAATCTGGGAACAAATCCTTTTCTTTTACCGATCATTGATGGCGCACCATCAGTGCAAACGGAGATCATGTTATGAATGCTAATATCATTTGTCTTAAAAAAGTCGGTGACTGCGTTACACACGTGTTCCCCAGTAGTGTTTTCATAAAAAGCAACTCCTCACATATTTTGACATCTGTGACATAGCGCACAAAAGCAAGAAGCACAGACTGATTTGCAAAGGTACTTTCATCAACAGTTAATGAAAATTTGCTGTCTCGCAGGTCTTGAATAAGCATAGATTTAACGTCATCCACCATATCAGCAATGCGAGAGGAAATGGTATTGTTAGATAGAGGTATACTCTTGAGAACAGACTCTGGATTGGAAATATTGGCTACTTTATACGCTTCCTTGATTGCGGGCTTGATGAAATCCTCAGCAATTGTATGTGGTCGACCTTGCTTAGCAATCAAAAGAGCAATATTGTACGATGCAGTGAGTCCAGAAGCACTATTACGTTCGATGACGAAGTCTTTCAATTTTGATGACGAAGCACGGGCACTGTCACTGAGCATTTCGAAGTATTCCTTGGGCTTGTTAGCCAATGAAGGATGACACTTGTTGAGATGCAAAAAAAGTTTTGCGGATTTCATCGAGGCATTAGTCAGTTGCGTCAGACAGATAAGACACTGTGGTAGTAGTGGATTGTTCTTACTGCTGATAAATCCATATTGAATATAAGAGGGATCATACTGTCTACATTTCTTCTTGCTTTTGCTCATGTTTGAATATAACGGTTGAAAAATAAAGTATGATAAATCACAATTCCAATGCAGAAACTGAAGACGATAATACACCCATAAAACCAATATAGTGATAATCCAATGAACCAATAAAGATGATTATTGAAACAATAATTCTCGAACTTACACGTTGCCACTGGTGCTACAGCTTCTCCTTTACTTCTTGCAAAGACCAAACATCCGTCAACAAGTAGTTCGTCACTTGAAATATCCTTTGTGAAATATCAGAGCTCACATGTTTTTAACACATCACATTGGGCCGCCTTCCAACCACTCCCATAATCCCCAGTTAATGACATTTCCATCCCAGGGATGGGTGAGCCTGCCTCACACGTGTCAAAGCGGTGATAACATTCACAAATACAACTCTTTCGGGAAGATTGATCTCCATCGACTAGGATGTGTTACAGTCCACACTAGCCATCGTTTATTTATTTCATCCAGCAACTTACGAAAAGTGCATCAAGTTTTATAAGATGCTCTCATATGTGCACTCATAGCATTTTTATGTGGACCCCATGAAATCGCGCTGTGGACCCCTGGGGTCCACCTGGACCCCGTTGGGAAGCCCTGGTTTAGACCATATGTTCAAGGCCCCACTTATTTCGACCACTTTTAGATTAAATATTTTTTACACCATTTGGTGGCATAGTTGTATTAATTCCTAAGTTAACAGAGAGAATGTCTCGCTAAGTGCTGAAACCTACCGCAACTTGCAATGCTACTAAAAAAGCTTTGTTTTTAAATGCCGATAACTTCAAAAATCTAGAGAGGACCAAACCGAAACTTCAGATATATATTATAAATATGTTGAGAATATATTCTCAATGTTTGGCTACGTTCTAAGCTGGGCAACAATAGATACAGTTTGCTCTATGAACTATACTAAATAAATTGTTACGCAAAAGTTATGGAAACAATTGACACAGTTAGAAAGAAGATACGCCACTTTTGATTCCAAAGCTGAATTTGCAACTCGTTCAAGTAAAAGGATGCCAAATTTGAGGCTTGTATCTAATACCAATCAAGTGCAAGATTACTTTCAGTACTTTTTGCAGATCCATTATGGCCGCCATAGTAGAAAATTTGAGCAAATAGGCCTAAATTATAAAAGGCCACAGCATTGAATGTATCATTGTTTTCGAGCTGAAATTTGGTAGTTACTCATCCCTTGATGATTTGTATCCGTGGTGGAAATTTCAAGAGAATCTGAAGGGGTTGGGTGTAAAAATCACTTTTTTGTCCCACTTTTATATGGAATGACCCTTCTCTGACTTCTACGGTTTTATGGTCATGGCCACTGACTATAGGCTTAAAACTGGGTACTATTGCAACCCATCCCCTCATCAGTGTGGTTAACAAAGTAAATGTAGGTGATTTCTACCGACCTTCTAAGTATAATTGTTTGATTCCTCACCCTTGAGAGCGTATCTTATCCAATTTCTAAGGCTATCGGGCCAATACTTATCTCACAAAATTTCAAATCTGCTTTGGATGTCCGCTTCTCAATATTGCATTAAGACAGTCGAGTTTTGGTTCCTAGGCTCATTTTTGAACAGGCAAAAAAATGGTTCCTGAGCTCCCTGACCTATAATATTGTAGTTCTTCGTAACGTATGTCTATCTTCCTGTGGTCCAACGGAGAACAAATTCTGAGAGTGGTGGTGTAATGGCCTGGATGAATTGACATGGAACGCCTCATATTTGAGTTGCTTGTAGATTAACTTTTGTACCATTGATACATTATTCATAATTCTGTTCCATTTCTGTTAAGGCTCAGTAAAAATAATTCATAAATTCTAATTGTTCTTAATTGTTCATAAATTCTAATTATCAACAAGACTGGTACACTACGACATCATGTTGCTTTATGCAAGTACTTCTTCCAGTTTCAATATCATCTACTTAGTTAGTCTACAGTTGTGGTTTGTTAATATAAGTTATTTATATGTTATGTGGTGATGGTGATTGTTGTACTATTGCATTGACTTGGCTGTACTTGCTTTGTTATGCTTGCTGTTCTTTGCTTTCTTTAGTGATTACTACGAATCACCAGTCATCCAATTATCATACACCTCATGGAATTGCGTTGGTGGTTTCAGTGACTATTTGTGTCATGATCCTAATCATACTCATCACTTTTCTCTGCTTCAGGTTAGTATAAATTGTTGTCAGTTTGTCCCATCTTTGCTTTTACTGTATCATTAGTTCTTGCAATATTGTGGGAAGAGGAGAAGTCCTATTTAGAGATTTCTTTCATAACAGTTGTACAGGAACTATTTCACAGCATATGGAAAGCATTTTGTCACCCAATGCTCATAAAGGGAGGAATAGTGAATCCGACTAGCTATCTGTTACACTTCACCCCGTTGTTCAGTATTAAGTGAATTGAGGAAAGGGGGGCCAATTAATATTTATTTCTCCAAAAAGAAGTGAATGCATATTTAGTGGCTATTTTCTATACCGTCACTTTCGCTCCTTAGATTTGTACATATTATGCACTTTGTGTCTAGTGAGAATCATTTTATTGTGTTGTATCTCCTTTATGTACTGTTTGGAATGCATTACCCAAAGGGTTATTATGCATTTTTATTGTAACAAGTAAATAACCAACTCATGTGAATGTCATTTTTCAGTATGGGTGACAGAAGTAGTACTGGGGAATCCTACTTGCTTTAGTCGTATTTTGTACAAATTTTTTTCTGCTATAAACTAGAAGTCATGATTAGAACTGTTTACTCAAAAATTGTTTCTAATACACTCTATATGAGCTTCTATACCCTTTCAACACACTAGTATCAGGCACCCACCAAGGACATTAAAGTCATAAACACATAAAAAGACAGGTTTTTAGAAATATGGACATAAAGCACACATTCTCATATATTTCCTAAAGCAATTCGATTAATGTTAGAATTTTTAATTTTTTTCTCGGCAAAACGAACATATTTCCAAACCTTTTAGTACTGCCCATTATGAAACCTATTGCCCTACGTCCCAGGCCCTTGAGACACCAATTTCACACATTTTGAACAGGGGAAGTATGTAAAACAAGGCTCGTTCATGGCTTCCATTTTAGGAAAATTACGGAGGGTCTAAATGAGCCACTAAAGCTGGCCCCTCAAGTTTTTGCAGCCGATTATCAGGTTCGCATTATAAATATTGATTGCACATTTGCGCATCAGTTACTCTAGTTGATGGGCTAGTATGGACGGTGCTCAATCTGCAAACGCTTACATCACTACGCTCATAAAATTCTCCAGTTTTTCTTACAAAATATTGCAATTATCACCCGAAAATAATATATTGTTAAGTAAATATTTTTATAAATTGGTCCTGTTTCAAACTTTTTGAAGGCATATTTCAGGATATGGTCAAAATGATGGCACAGTCGAGCTATCAGTGACGTATTGCCCGAGATGAATTTAGCAACCATAGATATATAAGTATTAACTTGAAGTTTTTTGTAATCAAAATGGTATTTGTTTATCATAAGGTTGGTTATTTTTTACCGAATTTCCGTCGACATACTGACCTTTAGATAACAAATCATCCCTCTTTCATATCAATGTAATACAAAGGACCCTTCTGTTCAGGGTAATGAAATACTTTTAATTTGACCTAAAGTATATATTTTGTTGCTTTTTCATGAACCCAAAGTAGCTACTCTTTCTGTCGTTGCCAACAAAAATTCTCACTTGGTCTCTCAACGAAACTTTCAAATCTTTAACACAACATGTCATTCTTAGCTTACTTTGTGTCCAATATTGTTAGTGCGTTAGTGCTATGGCGTGTTCATGATATTTAAATTTTTATGAGTGGAATATTTAGGCCGATTTTTCCCACAACTAGAAACGAGTCTAAGCACTAATTGCCATAGCTAGCTACAAGTTTGAGCACTATTAGATTTGCAATGACTTGATGAATCAATAAGTTCATACAGAAATAAAGATAACCTGTTGAAAAACCACGGTGATGGTAGGAATAATAATAAACAGCAAGCCGTGTACATGTTACTAATACTATTCTGTGCAGCTATCGTGTACAGGTGTTTCGCTCTTTTTCGGATCGCAATCTACCAGGCCTCGTTTTCGTTTTACAATTGTCCCCCATGTTCACATGTCGTTTTTTGTTTAAAGCTGGCGTTTTTGCAGTTTGCAAATATGTCTCAATACCTAGGCGCTTGTTCATTGACCAACTAGAATATTTTAATTCTTAAGTCTTGGAAAATTTGGGTTAAGTCATGTCTATTAGGACATTCAGACTTCTGTAACAGTTATACATGCTCTATAGTTTAATTAGTTTCTTGGTTTCATATTTCTGTGCCCCGGAATGTGAACTTAAGGGGGGTACAGTAATGATGTAACTTCTAGCTTGAAAGAATGCCATTTCACAGGATAAGAACGGCAGTACAGTGCATTCTTGCAGGGGAAACTTCCTGGACCCAAATCTGGCAATTGAGCGAATTTCCCTGGTACAGTAACTACCTTGTACTATTTCACTCTCATGTACATTCAACGAAGTGACTTATTGCTCTACCAGATAATGGAATGATTCTCTTCATTGGTTTTAGCTGACTGGAAATAATTAGTTTCTATCCAGATTCCTCCTCCTACAATTTGTGAACGTTTGGAT
>WIPJ01000114.1:269752-286098 GCA_018155075.1 Cassiopea andromeda
AATATATATATATATATATATATATATATATATATATATATATATATATATATATGTATGTATATATATGACACTCTCTGTTGTGTACCTCTAAGATCATGAGTATGGTAGTATATATGGGTGACGCGCTATGAAATTCTGAATCATTTAAGAGATTCACAGAGTCGCAAAAGTAATGGATTATGATGATCTCAAGCTACTATCTCCATAAGGGTTAAGGACTAAACCAGGGTTATTCAAATAGCGGCCCACGGACCAGAAGCAGCCCTAAGAGCAACTTCGAGTGGCCCGCACGATGTCCAGTCTGTGGAATATGGTGCGGTTCAAAACCCCTTAGAACGTAGGCTCAAAAAAGCCTATTGAAAAAAGACCTCAACAACCGCATTATTAATTGAAGCATGGTTTCTCTCGAATTGGTGGCTCCACTTATTGTCAATAATTGTGACCTATCTGTACATAAACTATCGATTAGGTTTCGCTTTGCTGTGACCTTAGCTTGCTTACATATATAGCTTCTAGCAGCTTACAGCAAATGGGGGGTCCGCGAGAAAGGGGAAATTTGATTTGCATATTGGCTATGAAGCCAGGAATAGTTTTTTTCTCTAGTAGCTACCATTAAGTATGTCAGTACTGCTGCTGTCTTTAGATATTGCAAGTGTGTTCTAATGGTTGGTTTCCCTAGTAGATGAAGCAAACTGCTTCTACTAAGCCATGTAAATTTGTTAGTTGCGTTGAAAAAGCAGCAGAGTTTCACGAGCTGGTATGGCAGGAAACTTATTCCTAGCCTCGTTCGCATATATGTGCCTTATGGACAACTATATCCAATCAGCCCATTAGACAATGAAAATATCTTATCTACCCCGAAACATTTTGATTTTCAATAATATCTGCTCGATTTCCATGAAATGTGCTCTGGCTAATTAGAAATAGACCATACATTCGAATTCTATGGTGATATTTTACCCGAGAGCAAATATCACATCTAGACTATCTTACCATTTGCATTTCTATCCTTTCAAACAACAGTTACCAAAATAGGTGGAGTGCTTTGCTAAGTTTGAGTATTGCACCCTCCCTTGCCTCACACTTCCATTATCATGTCAAAGCGGGAGCCAGGTGACAGGTATAGCTAAGAATTTCCTTTTACTAGTTGCATTAGTATTCTTTGGCCAATGATGATGCGATCCTATCGGAAAACGTTTTTTATTGGCATGAAAGTCAAAAGTTATGTTGCTACCAGCTAAGCGCATGAAACAGCTTTAGAGGGAGCACCTTATCAAGAAGGTACATCATTTATTTTTAAAAATATTCAATCGTTTGTTCTTGTGTCCTGCAAAGTTTCTTTAGCCTTAAAGGCTCGGTCAAACTAGGAAGCATTGTCATATGACATTGTTGCACAAGCGAAAAATCTGCTGTCGCATGATTCTGTGACACGAAATGAGGGTGGCTAAACTTGTCTGACAAAGCCTGACAACATTTTGTTGTTGCTGCCGCTGCTGATTATTGGTGCGAAAAATCAAAGCTAAAATGGAAGTAAAGCGAAGAACAGTTGTTGCCATTTTGCTATTAGAAGGTCTAAATGACGAAGAAGAGAAAAATAAGAGGTCTTGGAAAGTAAGACAGTAGTTATGGAACAAGAGCAAATGGCTTGTTTGACTGTATGAAAGAGCTTGCCATTGGAGACACAGAAGTTTACATGGAAATGCTTGAAGGTGAAGAATAAGGCTCCTCGGCTTCTGCGTGAGCTGCCTGACTGTCTTGTTTCGTCGTTATGTTATCATGGAAGCCTAAAACAACCACTGCACATAAGACTGCGCATTGAATTTATCAACATTGGTTTGAATTGTTTGATACCATCATGTCAAACTAGGAAAGATTGTCATACAACATAAAATGTCACACGAAATGTTTGATGATCGTCAAACATTCGTATGACAATTTTTCATGGATTTTGTCATATGACAAGGTGGCCAAACTAGGGAACATTTCGTAAAACATTTGCAAAACACGAATGTCATATGACAATGTTTCCTAGCTCGGCGGGGCCTTATCATTAAATCCTTCAATATTAGGTAGATATGACGCTAGGCCTAGCCTTTTAATTTGAAGCTTCTTTTGTTGTCAGGGAGATAGGATTTTCCCAGCAGAATGCCTCATTCATAATTGCGCAGGAAGTATCTAATAGACGTATCTCGCAAGTATGCGAAAATAACTTTCCTAGTAACATACCTTCTTGAGGCCATAGTAGAGCTGAGTAAGAGGGAAGCATAAAAAGCAATTGCATTCATTTAACAAATATCCTTTAAACCCTTTTGTTGGAGCAGTTGTTGTTCAATTTGTGTGTAGGATTTTGCTGTTGCTTTTGTATTCGTTGCGGTAAGCGTTTTGCATAGGCCAACAAGAGCAAATTTACCTACATTTTTAGGTTTTTAGTTCGATTCTTAGAAGTTTAAAAAGTTGACACGCTATGAAATTAAAATTAAGTACAGTGACCCAAATTTCATTTTATGATTTTCTGGAAATATTTATCCGAATTCTGGGCCCTATTTAATTCGACATAAATGCCCCTTGAGTAACAAACAACCGGTACTCTTCTCTAATGTGCCTATTAATATTATATTTGTATACCTAAAAGCACTTCTAAGAGTATCAAACAGCCACCTTTTCGCGTTAAGTGTTTTTTTTTACCTTTGGATTTATCTGGTTTTTTCCCCTCACTTCATTCCTTGTGATTAGTAAACGAGGTGATTGGAATAAAGCCTAATTTCCACGAACAATTTTTTCTATAAGTTTTCTATGACAATTTTTATTTGCTCATGTAAATGGGGCCATATGAAAATTTTTTTCTCTCACAAGTACACTTCTTCAAAATCTAGCATGCTAGCTTTTTGAACAAGTGTACTTGTCATAGAAAAAATTGTCATGTGAAGAATTGATCGAGTAAATGGCCTGGCAAGTAGACCAGACAAGTTTTGCTGAAGCCCAGAACAAAGGGGAAAATTGTAAAACGAAAACGAGGCCTGGTAGATTGCGATCTGAAAAAGAGCGAAACACCTGTACACGATAGTTGCACAGAATAGTATTAGTAACATGTATGCGGCTTGCTGTTTATTTTTATTCCTACCATCACCGTGGTTTTCAGCAGGTAATCTTTATTTCGTTATGAACTTATTGATTCATGAAGTCATTGCAGATCTAATAGTGCTCATCAACTAGTGTAACTGATGCGCAAATGTGTAATCAATATTTATAACGCGAACCTGATAATCGGCTGCAAATACTTGAGGGGCCGGCTTTAGCGGCTCATTTAGGCCCTCCGTAATTTTCCGAAAATGGAAGCCACGAACGAGCCTCGTTTTGCATTTCCCCCTTGTTCATGCCAAGACCTTTCTATTCCATTGATATCATTGTTTCGTTGCTTTCTTGATTGCCTCGGCTGCACTTGGCAAAGATATTTCTCGTCAGTTTACGCCGCGCTTGCACAGTCAATTCTCACTTGTGATTCAATATTTGTTGCCCGTTTGCACGAGCAAGGAAACTTTTCATAGAAAATTATCATAGAAAATTGGTCGTGGAAATTAGGTTTAAACTGGGTGAGGGGAATTTCTGCTCAAAGATGGGGTTGGTGCAGATTTTTGTTTAGCCTATTGTTTCAAAGAATCAGAAAAGGCAAGCCACAAAAGTATCCTTGAAGTTGAATATGTGCTCTGTAGTTAAATATATATTAAGTAGGTAGTGCAATATACTAACTCTAGAAGTAGATACAGGCTATCTCACAATTGCGGGAACATTAAGTTGTAAGAAATAAAGAGAGAGCTCTCTTCCATTGAAGCTTTGGCGCTGGTGGGTGAGAGTTTTTCAAATTTAAAGAAAAAGAGTGAGTGGAATAAATATCTTGGGTGGAATAAGCTTGTCTATGCTGAATTTCTCTCTAAATTTATAAGTCATCCTGCATCGATTATCCGAAACTTGAGAGGAACTAAAGATTGCGCTAAAGCTACCCGCATCGATTTTCGCTAAATTTCGCTAACGCAAAAGAATGTCAGCCTAAGGTATGCTAGTGTCCCGAATTTACTTGATTTCATCTCGGTGTTTCCAATAGTTTTGTTTTGGAAGCTTTCTCTGTAAAATCAGATTAAAATCTTTGATTAAGATATTTTGGCCATTATTATAGCAATGTCACCTTATGTTTCTCCCACCGCCATCTGCGCGAAGCCAAATGAATTGTTGCTGTGTGTAAACTGCTTTGTTCAAAGATCTAACGTAGCATCATTGTCTCATCTTCTCATCCAATATCATTTTTGCACTCCCCTTTGGAAGGGTCCATGCTTGTTTTTCCACGCTATGTTTAAATTTCAAACAGATTTGCATCTCTTATCACACAAGTCTGTCAGTTATGTGTTCTGTTTGTCTTTGACATTTCACATATTTATCCTGAACTAGTTTTCATAACCTTTGATGTACATGATAAGCTTTAGCTCCTTTCAGTCGTGAGATACATATAAAGTTAGTTTATAATGAACATTTTGCCCCACAATAAAAACCATTACCCTATTTGCACACTTGTAGATCCAAAGAACAATCGCCAGGCAGATAAACTTTCAAAATTGTGTCGGCAAAGGAAGATCTGGTGAGGTATGGAAAGGACGATGGCGTGGTGAGGAAGTTGCTGTAAAGGTTTTTGCGCCAAGTGAAGAGTCATCTTGGTACCGTGAGGCAGAATTCTATCAGACGATTCTTTTGCGTCATGATCATGTTCTTGGATTCATTGCTGCTGATATCAGATCTATTGGTAGTGAAGCAAAACTTTTGCTGATAACAGAGTATCATAAATATGGCTCCCTTTTTGACTTTCTCCAGAATTTTACATATGATTATCGAATCCTCCTTAGGCTTTCATACACAACAGCAAGTGGACTTTCATACCTGCATCGTGAAATATATGGAACGAAAGGGAAACCACCACTAGCACACAGAGACATTAAAAGCCGAAACATTTTGGTTAAATCAAACTTCACATGTGCAATTGGTGACTTAGGCTTAGCAGTTAGGCTGAATTCAGACACTAAAGAGATTGATTTAGCAAAGACATCGCGAAAACCCACAATTCGTTATGCTGCTCCAGAGGTTTTGGAAGGTTCAATGGATGGAACCAACTTTGATGCATACAGGATGGCAGATATGTATTCATTCTCTCTTGTCTTGTGGGAAATTGCACGACGTTGCAAAACAAATGGTACGTCAATCAGTTATTCTTGCTTCACTTGAGGTAGAAGTTAAAGTTTGTTTTGTACGTATGTAGCTGGTTGCTTTATCACGGAAAAATAATATATATCATGGTTTACCAGCTGAATACCATGCCTTGCTAGCTGAAGACCATTGGTTGTGCAAGCATAGTTTCTTTGCCTGTTGTGAATAGTTTATAGGGAAGATTGCAGTAGATTACAGTGTAGTAGACACCTTTAAAGTAGATATCTTTATAATAAAAAGCTTTCTTTGCCAAAAATTTAGTGGCAATGAAGATCATTAGAGCATTTCTCTATTTTCAGCTTTGAATTTGTTTTAGTTTAGCTTTGACATGCATGAACACTAGTCAATATGGCTACGCTTCTCTGAGTGCTTTCAATCATCATTGTTTAATGCTCATTTGTATTTTCAGCTTGTATATGATTTAGCAATAGATCTGTGAACATCAATGACTGCCTACTTCCTTTCATGACCATGGGCTTCCAGAGAACCAGTTTCAGTAGTGTGGTAGCATAGACAAGGTGGATACTGAAGTTATAAAGCCTGGAAAACCTGGAAAATAGGCAATTTTTATCAAAAAAGTTAGGAATAGTCAGCGAATTCTCTATACTTGTTATCGAAGTCAGGGAATACAAATTATTTTGTTCACATATCATTTTAAGTGACTCTGCATGGTTGTTCACAAAGTGGTTGTTTTATTTTTTGTCAGTGAATGTGAACTACATTCATTTTATTTGTTGTCAGGAATATTTACATATATTCATTAGGCTCTATTTTCTTTACCTATTTTGCTAAATATGTGAATTGGAGGTCAGGGAAAAATTGGGTATGTTTGACCATTAATCATGGAAAAGTCAGGGAATTGTCAGGGAATCTTGGTTCGGGTATTGGGTATGAACCCTGATAAATTATCTTGGAGAGCTACGTAGAATTCGACACCCCAATGTTTTGAGCATCTTACTTTTTCCAATAGAAAATAGTTGGAAAAATTATATCCTGTCAATCAAAATCTTCATTTTTACTATTTTGGCCTCCCTTAAAAATTATGCCAATAGTGGCATGCCTTGCGTCATAGGGCCTTCTGTCTCGTGGTGCCACACCCAGTGGCCTGCTATTTCATTCTCTTTGGCGTGAATGCTTCAGAGAGGTATGTAGGATCGATATCGATCACCTTGTAGGTCTTTCTTTTGGTATGGCTCCTCCACACTATATTCTTCTTTGTCTGTGGCAGTCTTGTACAACAACCTTCAAATCTTTTTCTGAGCTTCACAAACATAGACAGGTACAGATTCAGCATTGTTCCTAAATAGTTTCACTTTGATCCCTCTCTTTAGGTTTCATGTCCACACTTTCTTAAGTTTGTTGCATGCAGTCCAAGCTAGGCATCCAAGTCTATCTTAATGCACTTCTCACTTCAAGATTCTTGGGACTGCTTTCCTTTCAACGTTCAAGGTGCTTGAAGTTATTGACTTTGCTAAGGTACTTGACTATATGATAGCTCAGTTAGTTGCTAAGAACTTCTTCCGGGTAGAAGGAAAACTGCCTCTACTTATTGTATTTGAAATGAGGAACTAAAGCAGGAAGTTTATGAGTCAACATTTGGCATTTATTTTGTTGTATAGAAGCATAAGTTCAAGCCTGTATTATTGTTTTGAAAAAGCCCTTGCTGTTATTCTCTCACCTGATTATTTTTGCTCAAAAGAACTCACTATCAAGTTGTTCCGAAGTTTTGTGTGATATTGAAATCTCAGTTTCATCAAACATTGGCTAATATTGTTATTATTATCATGTGACGATTTCCGCAAATTTTTTGACCTGGTTTTACCTCAGTAACATTTGCATTTTCAATTCTTTATAGAGAATTACCCTTCAGGACAGACTGGTTTCGAAGGGGTCCTCGATTTGAAAACTACCAGACAAGGTAGAAAGTTATTGCGATATATAAATGCGATAGATGGAAAAACAATTAAGAGGGAAAAACTTCAGCTGTCACTTCACGATTTCTAAATCGCTTTCATGAATTTGCTTAATGAGAATGCCAATTTTGCTTCATTGGTTAGCATATTCCATATTCTGGCACCACCAAGTGAAAAAACGCTTTTTGTCCTTGCATGATGTTGTATACCAACTTGTGTAGTTTATAGACTCGCGACTACAAAATTAAACTATGTTCACCGAAGTAATTCTCATGCCACTTATAAAGCGCTCACGATTAACTCTTCTCTCAAAAAACATGCTTCTAAATTCAAAACGAGGGTAGACTAAAATTTCCATACCGGCACACACTCCCTAAAAAGTTTAGCTTTACCTAAAACAATCGCTTTACTCATCGTCTAAAATAAGTTGAGTTTTGTCTCTGCATTTCTTGCAGCAACTCTTCTCCCTCTTGAGCAAACCTCTTCTTTCCTCTGCACTACTGGTGTTTCTGCAGGCATATCCCTTATGATTTTCAGAGGACATAACAACTGCAAAGACCTCTCAAGACGATTTCCCTTGTGGAACACAACTGCTCCTCGAATAACACCGTCTCTTCCTGTAACATGTTGCAACACTTTCCCTTTCATCCAAAGTCTACGATTCTTTTCCTCTCCAACAATCAACACTATTTCACCAATCTCTGGTACAACTGCTTCTGTTCTGTTGACCCTATGGTAGTCTATCAGAGTTCTAACATACTCGCGTGACCATCTTGTCCAAGCTTGTGCTCTCTCATTTTCCGGTCGTCTTTGACACTTTTTCTACTTCTGTGTCATCCAGGGTATGAGCATTTTGTCTCTACAATTTACTATTTGGTCTGAGAACCTTACCCTCCCCAATCTCAGTTTCTATATAAGTTAAAGGCCGGTTATTTATATGGCATTCAATGTCTGTAATAATGGACTTTAGTCGCTCAAAAGAGAAGTGAGAACGACCAAGTGTTTTATGAAGGATAGTCTTGATGTCTTTGATAATCCTTCTGCTGTCTGGGATTTTGTCACTTCCAGATCTATGGCTCTCATCACAGCACAAGTAAATATTACAATGTAAGACTTTGCTTTTTCTTTCTGTCAAACTTTGTAAGTTATTGAATCTACTCCGGTGAATTCAAACGAGCGGCTGTGTTCTGTGCGGAATCTTGGCATTGGTACAGTTAAAATTTCTTTGCTCCATAAGGTTTGTTTGAAAATACTTTCCATATATTAGAATTACGTATGTATATTTTAACTAATGATCTCAAATTTTATATATGCCGATTCTCTCTAATTGCTGCCATTGTACTAGTTAATCCACAATGCTTCGTCCTCTCATGCTCATATTGAATGAACTTCTGTGTAAATTTTCCATTTTCAAGATAGATTGGATGGTATCTATGCACTCTCCCAACACATTTTAAGATTCCTGTCTTTAGATCTTTCTCAATTTTCCACCCTGGCCTCTCTAGATTTTCTTGTGTATCTTTCTGTTCTCTCAATATCCAATACTCAATGCTCTTTTGACTTTCTTCTGTTGTTAATGATCCACTAATTTTCTTTGTTTTGCTAACTTTAGCTTTGCAGTTATTTGCAAATCTCAATACCCAGGCTGTTACTCGCAGTGTTGTCCAGTAGGATTTACGTGCTAATAAACTGCCGCATTCGTCTATCAACGCTTCATTTCCCTTAGAGAAAGCTACGATTTCTTTAACTGGCTTTGCTTCTTCACTTGATTGTTTTGAACTCTTTGGGACAGGCTGTGCTAGCCAGTTTTCCTCATTCAGTAACCAACGTTAACCTTGAAACCAGTTTTCCTTTTCTAATTTATCCATAGAAGCTCCTCAACTTCCAAGATCAGCAACATTCTTTTCACTAGGACAATGTCTCAGTTTAACAGAATTCTCTTCTGTTATCTGTGATATTTTTTTGCACTCAATTAGATACAAAGGTTTTCCAAGCTTTTCCTCGGTTGGTTATGCAATACAGTGCCACCATGCTATCCATCCTAACAGCAATAGAAACAATTGGCAAATTTTTCATTGCATGACATAAGTTCTTTACTAGATTTGCACTGACAAGCTCTAATCTTGCAATACTTGTATTTCTCTTTGCAATCCTTGATTTTGATGTCAATAATCCCATCACTCTACCTGTCTCATATTCGATTACAGCAATGGTGGCTGTTGCACATGCCTTGTTGCTTGCATGAGCAAATGTATGAAGATGAACAGCTTTTACTTTCTTGATATCTTATATAAGACTCCTTGGGACTTTAACATTTCGCATCTGACTTGTCCATTTGATCCAGTCCTTTTTGACAGATGGAGAAACTTCCTTGTTCCATTCACTGCCTCCCTCGCATACCTCTATGTATATGTGCTTTCCTTAAGCAACTGATCTGTGACATCAACCCCAATATGCTTAAGATTGATCTCATTATTATGATTTCAGCTTCTGTTTGTTTTGGAATCTGGATTTCAATAGAATCATTCTCTTTACTCCACTTATGGTTCAATATCTTGCTTGGATTTTGCATTCCCTCACTCTCCAGCTATTTGATATCAGATTCCCATTTGTGGACAGGAAATTTCTCTCTCTCTCTAGAACATCTGTTGCTCCAATTTTGAATTTATCTAACTGTTCATGGCAATATCCCGCTGTCATTTTTTTGTCTACATAAGTGTTCTCTAGCAAATCTTCAACTGTTTCCTCATATATGTCTCTGTGCTGCTCAATGTGATACCTCAATGTTGCTCCTAAAATGAATGGACTTGCAAATGGAACTCTTGCAAAGGGGAGGTGCTCCTCTTTGTTATTGATGTTTAAATAGAAACCTAAATGCATCTCTATCCTCTTGAGCTATGCCTATTTGTAGAAATGCCTTTTGCAGGTCTCCTATTAACAAGTGTTCAGACATTCTTGCTCTCACCATAATATCCCATAATTGGGGTTGCAATCCTGGGCCAGTGTACATACATTCATTAAGGCTAATTCCCATTGGGCTCGGCCTAGCACTTGCATCAAACACAATACGTACTTTCGTTGTTGCTGCCTCTTCTCTAACTACTGGTTTATGAGGAAGATGAGATATTCTCTCCCCATTAGCCTCTTGCTCTGGTACTTTCTCTACCACCCCCTCTTTCAGCTGTGCCTCTAAAATGTCTTGATATGCTCTTTTCGATTCTAGTTTTCTCTCCAGTTTTCTCTTTGCACTCTTTAGGCATGATCTACATTGTGCTTCATCACTTTCTGTTATTTTGCCTCCTGGGACCAAGGGTATTTTTACTTCGTATCTCCCATCTTTATTTCTGACTATATTTTCATTAAATTCTTTGTGAATGTCTGACAGGTCGTCTTCTCCCCTATCTTCTACTCCAAGACTATAAAGTTTCTCAAAATCTTTATTATCCTTCACATACATGCATGTTCCATTTTTTGTGTCTCCTCCATGAGTAACATACCCAAATGTTGCGCCCTCTCCTTTCTTGCATTTACAAACTTCTTCAGTTCTTATTTTGCAATAAGTATTATCTCCAAATATCAAATGAATAGTGTATTTGTTGCCTGCACGTGTGTTAAGTTTTTTGTCTCTTGTATGTTTATACCTTACTTTCAGTTCCTTAATACGTGGTCTTTCAACAGTGGTAAAATCTGGCAAATCTATTCCTGTCACTTCAACTTTCTCACTTGATATCCCATCCAATGAATTAATTGTTATTGGTAAATTGGTAGTGACTGTCTCTTTGTTCCATTTACTGTTATTAAGCGTCTCATTGGCTTCAGCTTTAGTGTTTCTGCAGCTTCCTTGGAAATGAAATCTCTTCCAGCACCATTGTCTAAATGTGCCCAGAAGGTTTCACCCTGCACTTTCAATGGGACAATAGCTAGCAATGTTTTCTCTTCAACCAACTCAGGCTGCTTTGTGTAAAATGATGAGCTGGCATGTTCTTTCATGTCACATAGACTTGTATTATGTTTTGCATTACAATTGAAGCAGCCTCTGCTGTGACATATATTTTATCTGTGCACTTTTTTCCCACAGTTGAAACATAACTTTCCTTCTACAAAGAATTTCTCACTTTTCCATGGTGTTATATGTCAGGCATGCATCTCCCCAATGGCTCTCTTTGCAAAACACACAGTTGGGCTCTTGTCTACTTTGCATTGATGCCGAAGTTCTTCCCTCCCCTTTGGAATACCAGTGTTTCCCTCTCTTTGTTGTCTCTGGTGGAATGTCCAATTGCTCCTCAGGCTTATTTCTCTTTAGCCATTTTCCTAGATTTTTAATTAGATTTTCCATGCCCCACTGCTCCCATTCGTCATCAATACGAACAAACCCTGGTTTGACATGGTTGTCATTGCAAGACCTGTGTGTGTTTCTCCCTTCCCCAGTGTTTGCAGTGCATCAAAGCTCTAGCTCCGTTTCTCATAAAAACTTAATGTGTTTCAGTAACTTGGGCCTCGTATCACAGGCAATATGATAATCTCATTAACATTTGCATTTACTACCGTTTGAATTCGGCCATACTTTTTTGCTAATATTTCCCAAGCTGTTTTGTAACCAACAGGGCCAGGTCTTAAATTGGAACTTTTATCTTGCACTTTTGGGCATATCATCTTAAAAGTTCAAGCCATCTGCTACGGTTTTGTTGTGCACCTGTGTAACAAACATGTTTTCAAATCTTACCTAGTTACTTGCTGTACCATTAAATGCTGTTATTTTCAACTTTGGTAATTTTGCCTGATCAGTTTCATGACTTTTCTCTATCTTCATTTTCTTTTCTACAATTTCTTGCTCTGCTTTCATTTTCTGTTTCCATTATTCTTTTTCTAGCTCAAACCTTTGTTTCCTATTTATTTCCTCAAACTATGCTTGTTGTTTTTGACCTTCTGCTAATCTTCGTTGTTCAATTTCATATCTGAGCTATGTCTCCCTAATAATTTCTCTCTCCATGTCTCTTACTTTTGTATTCAGCTGTTCTTTCAGAACATCCACTAGCATTTCCTTCTGCTCAATCAACGGCGTATAAATTTGCTTAATGTTCTTTTTCCACTGCCTCACATCTCTACTTGTTTCTCCCTCACAGATTTTCATTTCTTGCATCTGTGAACTTAAGGCTAATGTTTACCTAGCAAACTTTCCATTCTTTCGGAAACTAATTTGATATCGTCAATGTCATTGTCCTGAAGCAGGTCATCGGTTTGCTCCGAATAAAATTTCAGCCTCGTTATTTCAATATCAATTTCCCTCTCTAACTTTTGTCTTTCGCTATTACCTACACCTTCATTTACCACCCGGCTACCCTTAACCTCTCCTGAGCACTGGCATTAGATATAGACATCTTAACTTACTGGAGGCCTTTTCTAGTTAGCTACAATGTCGATCATGGATGACCTTGCAATGGCGCTGCCGGAAATTTTAGCTTCTCACAAATGAAAAATAAGAGTTAATCTTGTCTTAACAGATGTGTTCTTTGCATGGGTCGCCACTTATATACCAATTTGTGTAGTATATAGATTCACGATCGCAATATTAAACTTTGTTCACCGAAATAACTCCCTTGCCACCTATAAAATGCTCAGGATTAACTCTTCTCTCAAAAAGCATGCTTCTAAATTCAAAACGAGGTTTAAATTAAAATGTCTATATCGGCACAGTTCTTTTTAGGTAACCTGATATCTTTTTACAAGCACTATTTTTGTTGAAAAGATTGGATAGATATGTTTTTGGCAATATGTTGCAGAAACTTGAAAGTTATAATCTTAGTCTGTGAGCAAATCAACTACTGTATTGTTCTCCACCCCAATTTTTCCAAAATGGGCTTGTAGCTCTTTGTTTATCATAGTTGGAAACAATAGCTCATTCTCTAAAATTCTGCATGTTAATTGCTTCATATCATTACATTGAAATTATTCACAAAATTTTCCTCATTCATTAGACTGCAACATCTTACCGTAGCACGCCAAAAGAATCCTTCCATTAGAGTCATTTGTAGTAGAGCCATTGCATGCCAAGTCACATTGTCACTTTATGTGACTCAATTCAGATTGTGTTCAAATTTTCAGCATACACTGATTCTACAAAGAAATATGTTCATGAAAGTCCAAGCTCAATAGAGCATTTCTTTGATAAGTTTTGTGTTTCTTTTGGACTTTTTCATAACCTAAGAGATGAGAAAAGTTAGATGCCTAATTCATTATTGTTCCTTACCTTCAGTACGCATGTATTAATCATCATTCAACTTGCATTTTTATTTAATACTTTAATTATAGCTATGGATACATTGTTTTGTCGTTATTTTTTCTTTGGTTTCATTACTATTCCACACGCCTGCTGTTATTCAGTATTCTCAGTTTTTACCGTTTATTATTTATAGTTTAATGACGTGCTGTCTCTCTACCATGCACCGTATCATGAGATTTGACCGATTTTAGTAGGGCAAACAAAGAAGAAGCTGGTGCGGCAGTAGAGTAATTCATATTGTTATATCATAATCAAAAAGTAATGTCAAATTTTACTAATGGAATTTGTAAGACTAAGTGACAATAATGGCCTTAATGATTTTTCTGAACTCATACGATGGCGAGTCTGTATAGTTCTGGAATAAAATAGATCTTCAGCATTGTTAGAATTATAAATTAAGGCCAAGGTATGCTCAAACTGCCACCTAGAGGAGAAATCGAGAGATGTTACACTGGCTCGGTAGAGACTTCAATTTTGAGTTGAAGTCTGGTAGTCCTGGGATCATCGAACCCCTTTTGTTGAAATTGAATAAAAGAGCCACACATAGGGAACTACTACACCGCTGGACACATACAAATTGTAGCCAGGTAGTGGCCACTGCGCATGAATCATGGCATATATACACTACCGTACAAAAAGTATGGAAACGAATCAACCAATAGGCTCAATCTCGAAATGGTTTTGGCGCGAAGCACATAAGTAAGCCCCGTTTTTACGCGCCATATCTTTCCAATGTACGCTGATATATATGCCGTTATGTTGCGTATTGTATCTAGAAACATTTGTAGCATTTTCATACGAAAAATACAAAAAGAGAAAGGGAGTTATTGAAAAAGGTTCTAACATGGTAAGAGGCAAGTAAATTTCGCTGGAAAGACAAGGTGACTATCAAAAATTGCAAGAAGAAAGCATTTAACTCATAGAAATTGCAAGCAAAGTTGGCTTTACCAAGTAAGCTGCTTATAACGTAGTTATAAGTTACCAATAAACAAACTTTGATCTACAATTGCGAACTTTATTAAGAAGTAACAGAAAAGGCTGGCTTTTCCTATGCACCTGAAATGTCAGTGCCCCTAGGTAGCTTAAAATTCTTCAAAATAAATTGATTCAAAATACCAAATCGATTTTGAGATGCACTTAAGCTCCATTACATCTTCTTTACGACCGGAAATCATGCCATGCAGTTTAGAGACAGGGATATTTTGTGTCCTACATGGCCAGAAAATTTCAAGGCCTAATCCAACTCCAACATTAAAATCATAGAAAAAGTATGGCTATTTTTGAATTGAAAGCCACAGTGCAACTCTCTTAATGCATCACTAATAACGTAATCTTTTTGTGTAAGATTATTGGAAATAGCAAGATTATTTGAAGAATGGCAACAGATTTCAAATTGGCAAATTAACAAGCTTTGTAAATCAATTCCATGTAGCCTAGAAGCTGTTCTGAGTCAGCCTGGTTACTGAATAACATGCTGAAATTTTCAGCAAAACAGAATAACTATTACATAATGAAAGTCTATGTTAGTAAATTAATAATTTTTCTGCACTGGTGTAAAATTTCTCAATGGTTTGAAAGCAAAGTATGTACAAACTCGTTCTTTTAGCAAAGATTTTTGTTTACTATCGCTCCGCCAATTTGGCCTCCCAGTTGTTTCCATACTTTTGAAGGGAGTGTACATATATCCACCCCATTCATCTAAGGTTTTCTTACACAAAAAGATTATGTTATTAGTGATGCATTAAGATGAAAAGTAAGGAAACACAGAGAGCAAATTATGAATTCCTCAAAACAGTTTAGGGTTCATACGATTTGGAAAGTCAGAGAGAAAAATATCAAACTTTAGGTCGGTTATGGAAGGTCTGGGAGAGTCATAGAAAGTCAGAAAATTTTCTTCTTAAAAGCTGAAAAGTCGAGGAAAGGTTTCATGACTTCTTTTTCTCCGGGTGTATTAATGTGGGCAGGAAAAGGAAGTTAACAAAAGGTCCAACTTGCATACACTGAAAACAAACACCAATCCAATTGTAATACAGTCAAATAGGAAAGAGCACAAATTGACAGAAACGGCGTCTAGAAAGATGGAAGATAAAGATAGGGAAATATCAACAACTGAACGTATTATGGTGAAAAATAGAGAGCAAAGCACGAATATATAAAGGAGTTCGAAAAAAGATGCGTATGGAAGAAAGAGGAGAGACTTTTGACGAATCAGTGCTTGAACAGATCGATACAGATATAGAGAAACTAGAAGCAGCCCTTGCAAGTATCGCCAAAAAACAAGACAATATTATTGGAAGAGGAAAAAGCTGATACTCTCGATAATGATACTTTTCATAGCTTTGACAGTAAAAGTATTATAGCTAATTCTAGAGGCAAAATTAAAGCCAACTTTAAAACTAAGATCCCTTTGCCAGTTAGAAAAGTAATGAAAGCTAGAAGGAAACTAAATCTAGTGTCACATGAGTGTGATTGGAATCTTACACTTCATGACTAGGACCATTAGAATTTTACGCCTTATAAAAGAAACAAATATATAAATTTAAGGTTGCAAGTGTAAAATAATCAGTTAATCCTGAAGAGTCTGCATGATCAGATGAAACTAGTCGCATAAAAAACGAGTGTTGTTTTATGGATGTCTTCTTTCGTTTTGGCATATGTTTTACTTGCTGATTGTAATCATTTAGTTTCGTCATGCGACATATATATATATATATATATATATTAGGTTCGAGATAATTCGAATAAAAACAACTATACTTTTGATTGTGCAAGACATGTTTCGGATTCATCATCCATCATCAGTTGCTAATACAAGGGTATAATCATTAGAACAGCTATATCTATATACAATCGATATTCGAAAAAAGAACGATAACCGTTATTAAGAAAATAGGGGGAGGCGA
>WIPJ01000114.1:287064-297668 GCA_018155075.1 Cassiopea andromeda
TATATATATATATATATATATATATATATATATGTATGTATAATGTATATATATATATATATATTGTCAGGGACAGGGAATTATTTTCTTAAAAACTTGATACAGTTGCTAGACCAATTAACCAGTGGTTTGTTTAGCCTGACAGAGTATGATTGTTCACAGCACAAACGGACCAACCGATTCAGAAGCTGAGAGGAGTACACAGTCTTATCACATAATTGCGGCAGCAGTGACTTAACTACATTTTGGACTAGCTGAAATGTGAAATAAATACCATATGAGAAGCTGAATAACAGGGAGTCTCGATTCGGGTATTGAACCTCATGGTGCCCAAAACAGCGATAAGGGCACACTAATTTTCCAGACCATGCCATTTTCATTTCAGAGCCCTTTAAGGAAACACCCATTTTGAACATGGAGAGACCTCCATTATGCAGGACAGGGTCCGTACAAGTTTTGGAAGTTGTGGAAATTGACAGTGCCATTTTCCAGGATCTGGATAGTTTTGGAAAAGGGAGGATTTTCAAAATGGCTATGGAATAGTTTTGGATTTTATTTGGAAAAGTTCTTAAATATCTCAAAATGGATGTAGCTTAGTGTCATATTAAACACTGTATATTTTCATATTACTATTTATAGTACAGGACACAATCCACCAAAAACTTATGCAAATATCGTCGAAAATAGCGTTTTTTATTATTATGGAGTTTCAAAATGCAAATGAAAATGAGATTCATGGTTTTGGAAATTTGGTTGTTTGGCTTTGGAAAAGTTTTGGAAATGTTTTAGAGGAGTTTGTACGAACCCTGGCAGGACGATGACGACGATGATTTCTAGGATTGGGTAACCATTACAAGGGCATTGGCCCTACCCTCTACTTGCTTCTAAGCATAGCCTTTTTTGAGAAACAGTTACTAGGTGGGCAAATCCCTAGAAAGGGAACATGCTAGTTCAAAAATACTGGAACTCGGGGGGCACATGCCCCCCCGAGTCTCTATGTTAACAAGGCCCTGCTTCTAAGAATTTAACCAATCTAGACTCATTTTTGAAAAAACTTTGAAAATTCCCTTGGTGAGTGCTGGATTTTCTTTATGGCTTCTTTTCTTTTTCTCGTGATATTTCTTTTGTAATCTTTATGTTCTAAGACAAATGCTGGGAGATTGTCAAGTCCATTTACAGGCACCAGAGAAGTTATTGTCTCATTACGTGTACTTCGGCAAGAGGTAGAAAGGAAGCAAAAGAAACATTTCTGCTTTACAAAAGCAACAAAACATCAGTCGAATTACAACTCAACTTCCATTTCAAAATGTGGAAAGTTAGCAATCAAAAGTCTCTGAGGAGCTTTCCATGAAAAGCCTTTTTTATCATCCTTTTATATGACTGAAGTTCCTTTGTTTTATTTTGATCCATGTTCCTTTGTTTTCCAGATAAATTTTGCATGCTCCCCAGTTCCCTGGTCCCCAAATCTGGAACCCCTAGACTGGCATCACCGACACAATAGCTGATGCCGTACTGCTGCCGTACCTGATATAGGAATGCCTATGTCGTATTGCTGCTGTGTCGGAGCAGCGCTACAATAGTCACCAAATGTCCTTTGGATTATCTTTTTGAATTTGTTAGTTTGCTGCATGTATGTCAAGTACTGAGGTCTGGGACTCAATCGTTTGTAGGGGATTGGACGCGAATTTCAATATATTTTGTTAGTGACTCATAGTTTTAGTTAGTAGTCTTTTTCGATACGATTAACAACACGTTTTCTACTTACTACGATTTATGCTTCATTTACATGTATATAGTTTTTTTGATATAATCGAGTTCTGTATATATTTACCAACTTGCCTACTCTCTGGACTACACAATGTACTTCTCCCAAAGAGCAGCATTACTTGAGGAAGGAAGGGAAATGAAGGTTAAGGACAGAATGAAAGTGGTTTAATTTATTCAGAATTTAACAAATATTTACGTTTTTTTATAAGAAACCGCTTATTCCTGAGCGTCAACATTCTTGTCTTTTCCTAAAATTGCGTCTGAGATTCTCTAACTGCAGTAAGCTAGCCAAAACGAGTTAATTTTTCTTTTTTAATGTATCTCTAGCATTTTGAATGCAAGAATGAGATAATATCGATTTTTGGCAAGCAAAAGAGTGAAATATGGAGCTTGACCCCTGTTCTTTTTAAGATGCTCTTGAGATTATGGGTTTTTTGTTATAACATGTGTTGATAGTTCTGGAGCTTTTATCTTTCAAAAAAGTAGTTTACAATGGTTATCTTTGCAATTGATGTTACTCGATTCTAAATTGTAGAAGACGTTGACGATTATGAACTACCATATTATGAGTGGATTGGAGAGGAGTTTACGATTGATCAGGTGAAGGATGTTGTGGTAACCCAACGAAGACGACCTGAACTTCCCGAAAGATGGTCAACAGATCAGGTACCCTTGACAATGTCCAATATCATGCTGCTGCACAATGTCAATATCAATGTCATGCTGCACAGTGGGCTGTTGGGTGTCTGTTGGCCAAAAAGGGTGCCTTGACATGAAAACTCTAACATATTATTCTGAAAGTAGATATGATTTCCAGCATTTTGCTAGAAATTCAGGTCAAATTCTTAATTCATTCTGAAGTTATGGAAATTGAACAAAAGTTATAATAGTCATACTTTTTCTAAGAAACCTTGAAGGCTTTTGTTTTTAGTTCGCTCAAGCAGGGTATGCGTTTTTTGTGAGCAATTATCATATGATCGACCTTAAGTAAAGCATAAAAACTTATTTTCGTTGTTCTCGGAGCTATATCAGGGTTCTAAAAGCAATATTATGTCAAAATTTTGACCAAAATTGGCATCCGTGTGGACAAATTTTGCTTGCAAATATCTTCTTCAACCCTAATTTATTTAATGTAGGAAGAGTCCATATACCTGACCTTGGCTTTTTGTGAAAGATTCTTTTCCAAGCTTTTCAAATCGCTATGGGTTTTGTATGTGGACTCCCCCAGTTGTCAAGTTATCAACTGATAAAACGATATTTGAATTGAATTAATGAGTTGGTCCCTTAGAATCTTGGGATCTGGTCTATAACCAAGATAGATAAATACTCTTGAATAATCACTTCAAAGTATTTTGATTTTGTTCAATGATTTTTTTAACCGTAAGTCGATTCGTAAAATGTTACAAGATACCGTCATCATTTTATGATGGTTATTATGTAACGATGCTTTGGGAAGGCTTTATCGTGCACAAAGGACTCTTTTCGGCATAAAAACTCAATATGATTGACTACAACGATATCAAGATTCAATATAACGACATAAAGTCAATAGAACAATAAAATGTATCCCTTTGTATTACTGTTGTTGAGCATAAAGGAAAAGATTTGCTTCTATCATTAATAGTGGGACTTTGAGTCTGAGCCTTACAGGGTCCCATATTTATGAAATAATTGCTTGTGCATCCCAAGTGATGGGTTTTGCATAATATGTCATTATACATACTGGTTCTAGCTTAGAAAATACGATTTGTTGTCACCATTATGGATAAAAATGTAGGGCCTGAATGAAGGGTATAGTAGCCAAATAGCCCACTGTGTGCTGCAGTTATTAATATTATGATTTTTGTTGCGTTACGAGTGCCTACTCGTTACTTATTGCCTTCCAATGCAATGTGCCATTAATTGAAAAGCACATTTTTAGGCCACGTTGTGGCATGCAGCTACTGGAATTGGGCATATGTAACCAAAGTCCAAATTCTCATTTCATGTAAATGTTAACATCAGTGATACAGCTCTAGATACTTTGCATATAATAACTTATGAAACAGCAATCTTTGCATATTCACCAATAATTTCAGCCTGCTGAAGTTAAGGACCGTTCACATATCATTTCATCATTTTTGTCCATTATGGAAACCTTCTCCCCTTGTAATCAACTATGAGAATTGGCTAGATCACTCCCGAATTGTGTCATTATTTGCTTCCACCCCTTTCTAGAAAGAGCTCATATTTTCTATTTCGTTCAAATTTAAGGGAAAATGTACCATTGCTCTTAGTGAAACATTCGTCACATTTGTTATTGCACGTTGTTGTATTGATTTAGTAAAATGGACATTCCCTTACCGTAGATTTGTCGTGACCACAAGAGGGTGGGGTTATTAAAGAGAGTGACCTGGTGCAGTCTATCCGGTGTGTGATGGCTGACGCCGCCCTTGTTGGTTATGGAAAATTCAGTGAATTTGCTTTTATTTTCTGTGGCAACCATGTAAAAGTAGGACAAAAGTCATGCTTCCAATATTGCCTATTGTCGTTATAAGGCAAAAGCAATGTGTTATTACTATGTATAGCATTATCATATTCAATAGATTTAGCTGGTTGTATAGGTCGTGTTTTGTGTTGAGCAATTATTGATGTAAAGATAGGTACATCTGTACGAGATCCAGAATTGTTAAAAACGAATTTAAAAGTACAAGGACATGATCATTTGCTTCTATTACCAGGACACCACCCTAAAGGTAAAGGTAGTCCCGTGTGCTTTCGTGCGTAGGGGAGTACCTGTTAGAGAGGGCACTTGTCCTGAGCCATTGGCATGTGAGGTAGGGTGGCCAGTTCCTTTCCTCGCCGCCTTCATCTCCCCAGTGTTGCAGCCAGGTACCCATTTGCAGTTGGGTGAACAGTGAGTGAGCATTCGGTCAGGACATCGAGTCGGGCTCGAACCGTAGACCTTCCGCACTGGAGGCATGCGCTCTAATCACTATGCCACCTCGCCCATTGCCACCCTACCTTCTCCATAAACTAGTGTAAGCATTTCCAATGACCACCGATACCCCCTTGCCTAATGACGTAATATGTGAATGGCCCCAAATGAAATATATGAAGCCAAAAACTGCTGTGGATGGTAATGGAAGAAGTTGATTCAAGAGCTTTCAAACCACCATAGATCGATTGGGTTATCGAGTGAATCTATGATCTTATTCTACAATCACATGCTTAATTTGCCTATTGATAATTTGCTGTTCCTTAATGTGTTTATCAAGTCATTTATTAATTTTTTTAGCACTTGCGATTGGCAAGCAAACTTATGTGTGAATGCTGGTGCCACTCACCTGCGGCTAGACTTTCTGCTGCGAAAGTTAAAAAGACATTGCAGTCATACGTAACAGATGAAGAGTCAGAGTCAAGTTATTCATAAGCCATTTTTGATGCTTTTGTTTCCCTTATTTGATTTGCAGATGTTTTTGGTCCAATTTTGTTAGTTAAAAGTTTTAATTTATAGTGCTTCCGGACTGGAAACTTTGTATTTCGTACCGAAGTTCTTTGGTGCGCATTTTTTATGACGCACACGCAAGACTTTATGATTAAGTGGGCTTTTTGTCTTTCTCGAGAAAAATCAGCGATTGCGCACACAAACTCTTCAAATAATAGGCGAGCGCATCAAGAAAATTATTTGTATTTTATACATTTTAATCCTTTTTTCCTGCAGTGGCTTTGCATGCCTTAGTTGAAGTGCGCTGTAGGCAGAAGTTTTAAAGTTATTGCCAGGTCTGGAATACAACTGAAATATTACAGCTCAGCATTGATTTAGGTGCGCGAATGAGATTAGTCAAACGCGCAAATTTCTCAAAGTATGTGCACATTTGACTTGCAGAAATGTTAGTTTCAGTGCGCAATTTACAAATTTTCCACACAGGTAATGCTTTAGTTTCTCAGCATTGCCTAGCTACTTCATGTGAATTTTAGGATGATGCTGTGGGATGCAGAATAGTAAATTCCTTGGGGCGTTTTTAGCAACATGTGACTATCGTACCATAGCAGGTATAAGGCCCACCCAGGAGCCTTAGGAAATTGTTGGTACTTCAAGATACAAGCACACTCCATAACAACAAATTTTCTCTGATAAAAAGTAAAAGAAAGTGATAAAATTTTTCAAATCGTATTGCTTAATTCCAACAGACACTGGCGATTTTTGTCGCCAGCGACTGCGCTTTTTGGTGCCTGAAGCTTGGTCCCTGCCTACTTCCAATCGTTTTCTTGCAAATAGCTTTTCTTTGCATCAAAAGTGACGTTTTTGTATTGGACAATGAAAAGTATCAGCTCCCTTGGCCCAAGTGAGTTGAATAGTAAACAGATCAAGTCGGATTTGGCCCTGTACTTCGAGTAGGAAGTTTTTTTACCTCACTCAAGGGAAATCAACGAGACAAGAAAAATTGCCAATAGTTTCTTAGAATTTCTGAAGGATGCCTTAAGTGCTCTTAAATAGTAAAGAACCACGTCAAATTTGCAAATCGTTTGGTCCTTTTCAGCGCCTCCAAGAGCTTCTTTTGGTCCTTCCAAAAGCAATGTAACAGCTCCTCGCCCTTAGTTGTTTTGGCAGCCCCTAGTAGGTATCAAGCAGTATCATTTGTGGAGTACCTCTCAACAAAGTTTATCATTCTACGTTTTGTTGTCTGTTACTCTTGCATATCTTCCTTTCCTTTTAGCAAATTCAGTTTTCACCACAAAATGCAATCTCATTTCATGGACGTGACCTGGAGGTGTTCTACCTCATTCCATCTAGTTTACTCAAAAGTTACCCATGTCATGCACACCTCAAGAACTTGCTTTTGGCAAGCCTTAGCCTTAAAATCTTCCCCTAAGTTACTCACAGAAAGCACTATGAGCCTTTGGGGTGTAAGTAGGCTTCGGCCTACACTATCTTTAAGTTAGCCCGCATGGGATCAAAATTAACTGCTCTCTTATTTACAAGGTGGAAGGGGGGGGGGGTCGCAAAACTTTTTCATGCTTAATTAGCGGGATCTCAGAAAGCATTCAAGTAGATGCGTATTAGAGAGTACAACGAACGGTCATGTACCTATACACGTATATTTCATACTATACGATGTCTTTGCTGTAACAAGCAGGGTGTTTGGGGAGAGTATTTCAGCCTGCGCTTTCATAAAGCGAGTGTGTTGGCAAGGTACTAACTTAAATTTATTAGAGGATCAAGCGAAAGCGTTGAACAGCAATAATTTTAAATTGATGAGCTCTTACTTTACTCTAACTTCCCTCCTTTCCTATCCCTCCTCCACTTTTTACTTAGCGATGCCGTGTCCATGTAATGGTAAATTTTGGACAAGGCGAGTATCAGTAGGAAAAAGACCTTGGTAAACTCCGGGGGATTGCAAGGATCCAAAAGTAAAGAAATCCCACCACCCTTCTATTAGGAACCAGTGAGATTATTTTTGATAAACAAACTCGACTAGTCCGACTCTTGCGAAGTCCGACTAACACGTAAGACAGATTTGCCTGACTTAAAAATAGAAGTATTTGGAGTGAGTTCATGGACATGCGTTCCATACACGCTTTCTTATAAGGAACCTAGCTCAACGCCTAGTTCTTAATTTTACTGCACATTTGATGTCATAAAAGTGTTACAGAGACAAGGAAACCTCAAAATGCGGAATTTCATAATTTATCTTTGCTTTTGGCTAGGACTTAAGAATAAAACCACAATTAAGGAAGAAACGTGGTTTATAAATGTATCTTATACAAACTTTGGATGTAAATGAATGAAAACCGGTTTCCTAATTCTTGATTATTTGCTGTTATCCAAGGCTTTAAAATTGAAAGTTTCCTCATCTTTCTTTCCGCTAATAGTTTAAGTTCTTCAGATTTTTCGGCTGTCTACATGTAGGCTCCTTATAAAGTGGTTTTTTATATAAGAAAGCGTTTTTTTTGGAGTCAATAGATTTACTCTAGCTCCATACTGAAGCAGTTCCTAAATATTATACCCAGTTAGCCTTCCAGCACAGTATTTGAGATCGAAGGATTGCTAGAATTGCCGCTCTAGCAATCTTTTAAACAAGTCGGAATTTCAGAGCATGTGTTTCCCCTCTCTACCATCTTAATCAAGTTGTTCTTAGAGGTACGAAGCAAGCGGTGCGTCCTTTTGCATGTTTCTCATGAAGACTATTGACATGTTCAAATTCTGACTTATACGGTAAGATTTTAGGAGCGGATTTCTAGAAAGCTCCGACTTGCACAAATATCCGACTTGTGCATAGAAAACTGTAGTGTTTATACCAAGTGGACCGGGACCGCACATTTTTGTCCTACTTGCGAAGTTTCCTACTTACGTGAGTCAAACGTAGCCGAGTTTTCATTAAAATTTCTTAAAGTGTAATTCCTGAGTTGTGTTATATGATATTTGACACAGATACTTGTGTATATAATTGTATAAAGACTTTACTTATTAACTGTATAGCTTGTTTTCATTTACTTGTATGCATCATTTAACATTTTACAGTTTTATTGTTTTATCTTCATTTACCGTTCATAGTATAATCTATCGTCGATGATGTAATTTTAGATCCTAACTACTAGCATATTACGATTATATTGGCAAACTTTAATCATCCACTCAAATAATTTTTTCTTGTTATAATCAGTATAGTTACAATGGTTTTTCTTTTTGTAAGCTAAATTAGAAAGAATTGGCTTTCTATTAACTAGGGTTGTCCGCCTGGGCCTTTTGACGTTTTTCTCAAGCCCGAAGCCCGGGCTAAATTCCAGAAAACACCCAGGTTATAAAGTTTCTATAGTTGGCTTAGTTTGGCATTAGTCCATAAATTTTCTAGTGTCCCTACTAGTCTGCTTTGAATTTTCATTATTTGAGATAGAACTCGTATCTGCTTATTAGCGTTTTTAAGCGTAATTTCGTCACAAAATGTAAAGCAATCCAGATTGTGAGGATATCTGACAATGATGTAGAGATCATGCTTGACTACACTTATTGTTACATTAGGAGTGCAATTCTACGCAGTGCTAACTCTGCTGGAAGGTATGGAAAGCAAGCAAGGAAAATTCCTGTCAATCACGTTCAAAGCAAGCACAGTATTGATATTAACCCAAACTTAGAAAGCAGAAGCTGATTGTAAATCAAAAGCCAAAATGATGTCTAAAATGGACAATTATTCAGATAATATTAGAATCCTCTTCGAGAATAACTTCCGTTAGGTTGCTTCCTATGGCATGAACTTCCACCAGATTCTTTCCAGCTCCACAACGAAATTAATTTTAATTTATCTAAAGTACTAAAGGTGTAACTTGGCCTGAAAATCAAAGGAATATAGTAAAATCTTTGTTTTACTCCATCTGGTGTCATGCTTCATCATAACACAAAGAAAGAGCGCAAGCAGAAAAATAAATAATTCGAATACACGGAAGTTCTAAAGTCTTGATGAAGCTTACGCCTTCTAATATTCTTCAAAACTTTTTAAAATTTCATCGACTGTGAGCTTAAGAGGTTCTTATTATATTCATTCTACCTAATAAAACAAGTTTGTACTGTGCTTAAGTTGAAACAAAAATAGAAATTTCACCGTAGACCAATGATATTTAGTTACGGGAAAAGAACGAGCTAAAATCATCCCTACTCTAACTCGTTTGGATTGAAAATTCAAATTCTACTTAGACCAATTAGTTGAAGTTGCATGACTTTTAGGATCACTCAAAGCTTACGTAGCGCCTTAGGGGTGGAGGTATCGTTATTTTTGTTTGACTGTTATGAATATGTAGGAAAGTGGGATGGTACTAGTGCTTGTGTTAGACAACAGCACTTATTTTCTTGAAGCTAATCAGCTCCCTGAATTGGATTACCAAAGGCACAAAGTACTAATTTCTTTGCAAACAGTGGAGCAACTACACGTATTTTTATATGAAGCAGGTTAGTGATTGTACACAAGGTGAACAATGAACGTGCGTGTATACTTCTGGCACATGACTCAGGTATGGTAAACGACACATTGGTATGGCTCAGGTAGAAAATGAGATTTTGTTATAAAAAAGTGTAGCCAAAATCTCCAGATCCTTAAGCATAGCAAGCATAATCTAATACACGCATTGGCAACCTTTTTCCTCAGATAGGCCAAATTTTGCGTTCGATATATCTTTTAAAGAACTCGATTAGTATTAAAATTTTTTATTTTTTTCTCAGCAAAACGAACATATTTCCAAACCTTTTAATACTGTAAATTACGGTGCCTGTCTTTCTACCTCCTAGACCCTTGAGGCACTAATTTCACACATTTTGTTCTTTTTTGCTCAAATCTGACGCTTTTGCAGACGATAAATGTCTCAATACCTAGGCGCTTGTTCATTGGCGTAACCCCTACCTTGAAAAAATGCCATTTCACAGGATATGAACGGCAGTACAGTGTATTCTTGCAGGGAAAACTTCCTGGACCCAAATCTGGCAATTGAGCGAATTTCCCTGGTACAGTAACTACCTTGTACTATTTCACTCTCATGTACATTCAACGAAGTGACTTATTGCTCTACCAGATAATGGAATGATTCTCTTCATTGGTTTTAGCTGACTGGAAATAATTAGTTTCTATCCAGATTCCTCCTCCTACAATTTGTGAACGTTTGGATGTGCACTAGGAACAGTAGGTGAGCATATGAAGTCCAATGTTCGGTAGAGATGAGCCTTCAGGGTACTATTTACACAGCAAAATATGCCAGAGCTTGAATTTCTATTTAATAGTCAGGTTCACATTTTTGGTAAGCGTATAACAAGCATGTAGGCTGAGTCCTGGAGGTGTAGCCTCTTACTCTTTTCTTCAGAGGGATAGAGT
>WIPJ01000114.1:297858-319136 GCA_018155075.1 Cassiopea andromeda
TTATTGCTCTACCAGATAATGGAATGATTCTCTTCATTGGTTTTAGCTGACTGGAAATAATTAGTTTCTATCCAGATTCCTCCTCCTACAATTTGTGAACGTTTGGATGTGCACTAGGAACAGTAGGTGAGCATATGAAGTCCAATGTTCGGTAGAGATGAGCCTTCAGGGTACTATTTACACAGCAAAATATGCCAGAGCTTGAATTTCTATTTAATAGTCAGGTTCACATTTTTGGTAAGCGTATAACAAGCATGTAGGCTGAGTCCTGGAGGTGTAGCCTCTTACTCTTTTCTTCAGAGGGATAGAGTTGCCTCCTTGGAAAAATTTTGCTGCTGTTTATTGAATTCAGTTTTTCAGGTAAGTTTCTGTTTTGCCACTAAAAAATCAGTGATAGCAGTAGGATATAAATTGCTCAACTTTTATCCTACTTTGCAAAATGCACTTTCCGACTATTTAGAGGGTGTGGCCTTCAAAAACTTTTCTTGGGGGCAAGCCCCTAGACCGGCTATTTCTTCCTTCTGGTATTCCTTGTCAATTCAGAGTGTTTGTGATTAAAGTTTCCCAATAACTTTTCAACAACACTTTGTAGCTCTAGGTACGCTTTGTATCGTACAAACGTAAATCATTTAATGAGTTAGCTCTCTTTCTTTCCTTTGACGAAACATCAAACAGTACTCGCCCTTTTGTAGTTTCTGCCTCTTTCTGATGACAGTATGGTAAGGTATATAATGCTGCTTTCCAATAGTATTCTCTGGAACTTCTCCAATGATTCTTGATTTAAGTTGCTCTTTAATGATGTTATCTTATGCTTCAAGATTCTTGCTTACTGATCATTTCTTTATTTGCGATTTCAAGTGCTTCTCACTTAAAAACTTGATATCTAGTAATGATGCTTTCAGTAAATCCGATTTCAAGGGAAGTTTTACGACATAGCGCGTGCCAGTGAATGTTACAGTGTCCTTAAACTCATTATGCACTGGATCACCTTCTCTAATTCCCACCGTTTCCAAATCCCAAAGCTTCTCTACCTCTGCAGCTATCTCTGATTTACTGTCCATACAAAACAACAAGTTACCCGTCGATCCTAGCTTTGTGTCCTCAACAACTGGTTGGTTCTACTCCACTCGTATGTAGCGCCCTGTTTTCAATTTACCCAAGTCCTCTAAACCAATGATAACATCAATTTCTAACTCATTCTGCCCAGAAACAGAATGTGTTATCCTTCAAGTGCTCAAATTTTGCTGTACAACTTCAGGTCTAGCATTGCTCACTGTGGTGAGTTTGCTTAAGGTTCGGTATTGAATTGAAACTCGCCTTGCATATTTCTGATTTCTAAGTGGTAGATTGCACATGTACGGTATCTAGCATTTTAATGTCATGCCTAATAGGTCTGTCTACCTTGCAACTTGTTTGCTATTCTTTGGACCACGTATGTTTTGTCACTACCAGTATCTAGAATCATTCGACATGGTACTGATGGTTTTCCAGAGCTGTTTCTCTTTGCCTGAACTGTTTGGAATGCAATTGCTCCCCTTTTGTGACATGGACGTTTGTAGCAGCCTCTGGATTGCAAATTGATACATGATGATCAGAAGTCTTACAGCTGTCACACTGCTGCCTATTTCTACAGTTCTTTACAACAAGTCATTTTCTCAGATACTTGAAACAACGCCTGTGCTTCCTTAAGATTTCCTTCCTTTTCTTCACCTCTGTAATCTGAGCACAATCTTTGCTCATATAATTTCCAAGACAGTACACACAGGAGGTACTATTGACTGATAAAAGCCTTCTTCTCGTTTCCTTTCAACTATTGGATGATACCTTACTTCCGTTGCACTTCTTATGACCAGCTCTTTCCATAACTGTTCTAAAAACTCTCCAATTATCCATTCATGATTTATTTCCTTGCTTCTCCTTATGTTTAACACAATATCCCATGGAATCAGTGGCGAAGCTAGCTCTAATGAGTTTGTCATGCAAAATACATTGCGCATGCGCAAATAAGATCCTGCATGCTCAAGAAGTATGAGTAATCAGCCAATTTTCGCTGGTTACATTAATGCAAGTATATCTGATACATATCTACTCAGGAGCAGCATGTAACTCAAACTACCATTGCCAAGGCAAATTAGTTCTCAATGTAGGATATTGAGTTAACCTCAAGCCCCACGTCAAGGGTTTGCCTCTTTCTTGAGTTTCCATTTAGGCTTAAGGATCCCCACCAATTCCATGGCAATGAAGGAATTGGGGGTAAGCAACCTGAATAAGTTCTTTGGCTTGCAACAAAGTAATGACATTTCTTCTATTTGCTTACTTCTCCATTGATTTATATGTCCAAGGACATACCTCACAAGAAAATAGCAGTATTGTTCCAGATCCATTGAGACATGCCAGAAACACAAGAAGTTTTCTACTACCCCACTCCCCTCCCCCAACTTGCTCTATCTAATCCTCAAAATCTATAACACAGTTCAGTGATGTGCTTATGAGAGGCATGGAGGGCAGCATGCCCCAATATTGTCAAAAATGAAAGAAAACTGTTAAAAAGTTGGCCATGCTGCAAGAAAAATGGTCACAGTATTTTCTTTTTTTTAGTAATAGTAGTTGGTAAAATGGTCAAAATGCCCCCCCCCCAATGAAAAGTGTCTTGACACATTTCTGACACAAATAATTATTCCTTCCAAGCACTAGAAATCTATGGGGTGTCTTACCTCCATCTTTCCTACAAGATTCCAATAAATTATCCTCCTCCAAATCTAACATCAACAAACATAATCAAATCTTCCTCTCTGTTGATCATTCTATTCATTCCCTGTTTGGGGGCTTTGGCATAGACTATGGGGTTTTCCCCAAAACTACTTACTATAAGATTCCAATGACAAGTAGTATTTATATCAAATGAGCTACTCATTTGCTGAAAAAATAAGGGAGTAATTGGAGCTTCCTTGAATGATAAGCACAAAGGAAATGTGATCAGTAAATATAAGATGTTCTACTAAAGATTCTACTGAATTCCATCTATCAGAATAATTCAAATTAGGAAAGAGAATCCATCTGGCACATAATATGATAATCAAAGTCATATTGTGAAAGATTATAGCATATCAGAAAAATGTAAGATTATTTGAATTCAAAATTAATACTTCTTGGTTTTTCTATGAATTTATCTAAAATCAAGGGATGCAACAGGCAAATATTTTCTAGCACTTTCAATATATCTCTTTGCACAGATATTAAACACAAGCATGCAGGGGTATTGCTCCATCCTATTTCTCAAATAGGTTTTAATTCTCTTCAAGCATGAACAAGACCTTTCTACTGATAAGGAAGATATAGCAATTGTTGCATTTAATTACAGAAGTTTGAAAACCTCTGAAAAACATGATTGCAAGTTGAGATTGTTGATGTAATCTAATAGCTCTTGAGAACTTGCTTTATGGAAATTAGAATCTCTATGAATAAACAAAAGTTGCTGTTCATGCAAAGAAAGTTTAAAAGGAGGACCATGTATTTTTTCCAATAGATCCAACTTTTCAGCAGGGACACCATTCTTCCAATTAATGAAACAATGGGGATTGACTAGATCTAGAAAGGCAAAGTCTTCAAGATCAAGAAATTGCTCCTGTAACATACAAGAAACATTATCAAAAGTCTTCTATAATTGTGCCTCATACCCGACCTCGCTTTTGGCTGGCTCACCAACTACTTGAACTACTGAAGCAAAACCCTCATTATAGGACTTATTTGACCTCAACTCACCAAGGATGTCAAGAAAACTAACTATCTTTACAATGCCATAGCTAAGATCTGTTTTTCTGCGCTACAAAACCATGTAAAGAATAGATGATTGCTGCAAAATTTGCTAAAAAGGGCAATTAAGAAATAAAGGAGAAATCCATTAAGCTGCTGCAATAATCCACTTGGCATTGAAAGAGTAAAATCATCCCAAGGTTGTGGAATTTCAAATACAGATTGCAAAGCAGTTTTTAAAAATCACACCTACTGTAAGTGAACGATTGAACAGGGTTTATACGGACTTTCTAAAAAAATTCCCCTGACTTTTGCTTCAAAAGCACAAATGTTCCCTGACCTATTTCTCTAAAACCTATATGTTTTTCCCTGACCTCTTCTGAAAAAGCAAATTTTTCCCCTGACCTGATTGGATTAATAATGATGCAAGTAAAACATAGGAAGATATTTATTTTTCAATTTAGTAATATGTAGATATTTTAGAAACTTTATACAAAAAAATATGGAGAATTCACTTGAAATTCTTAAGGAGAAACGAAAAAAGGTTATGTAAAATGTGATTAACACTCTTCCTTTTGTTCACATTGATACAGTCACGCAGTTTTCATTTTAGAAATTTCTTTTTATTTGTTTGATTTTTCTACTTGCTTCTTAAATCCTAAGTTTGATGAAAACGATAGAACTTTCTAGTCTATAACTTACTACCACATTTTCTTACCTAGTTATTAAAGTGTTGTGCATACTTCTTTGATGGTGAAAAATGAAAGATTTCCCTGACCTGCAGAATGAAAATACTATTTTGCCCCTGACCACTGCAAGCTTCCCTGACTTTCCCTGACCAAAGCAAGAAAGACTCTTCCCCCCTGACTTTCCCTGACCGTATAAACCCTGTTGAACCATTGCGTTTCTCCAGGCTGTGGTATCTCAATAAAATGTTTCCTAAAGAGCTCCTTTCTTTTAGAGCTCATACTTGTAAATGAGCTAAAAGCAGTAATGTGCTTAGACACTTTCTTTTGGGGGGAGGGGGCGTTGTGACCAATTGATCAACTATTGTTTCTCAAGAGAAATGATAAGATCACAGAAATTACTCTTGCTAACTCTCTTCCAGCATGGCTGCCTTTTGAACAACTTTTTTGCAAATTTGAAAATATTGGGGAGGGTGTGACTCCCCCTCACACCCCCAGTCTGCGCATCCCTGGCTAAAAGCAGAGAAATTTGCAAAAAATACTTTCACTAGAATAGATGAAGCTGACTGACATAAGACAAGATTCAATCGATGAGTAGCACAATTGAAAAATTAAGCAAAAGGGTAGTCCTCACGAAGAAGCGTTGAAGCCCAGAAATACTGCTAGATATCACTGATTCTCCATCATAGGTTTGCATGATAAGTTTATTTTTCAGTGTGTCTCCATATTTCCTCAAAGTTTGCCTCACAAAACTAGAGATGGCTGGAGGTGATCTGTCTGAGCTCACTTCAAAAAAGGTCTGGGAATCTGAGAGGAAACTTTGCATGCTTCTATAGCCTACTATGGTCCATGAAAAAGAAAATCCAGATTTAACAAGTACGCACGGCCAGTAAAACAGACCTTGGCTTACTTCATTTCCACACAACCAATTTTTATCTCATACCACTGTTGGTGAAACGCTCGACTATGGCTTTGAATATAAAGCTTGGGTTGGGGGCCATTCTGTTGAACAATTAACCGTTGTTCAGCAACACCACACGCCAAGAAAGATGCAAGGATCAATCTGATAAAAAGTCTCTATTTGTGATAATTTCTTGCGCACATAGCTGAGCCATAACAAATAACGTAGAATATAATTCGTATAGCCTCTCGATTACAGCTAGGCCAGATCAAAAATCGCAAATTAGTACCCAGTGCTTTCGTTCAATTACTAAATCACGCATTCTGCAAAGTGCATGATACACGTGTCTAGGGGGTGACGTTCCGAGCTTTCATTGGTGTTTAGCTATAGATTTGTCCAATAAAAACACTCTATTTTGCTATGACATCATTTTAGTCATGCAGTTTTCAAAAGTGCATGACATACGTGATTATAATAATAATAACTTGCAAATGTTACCACGGATGGAATGCAACACATATTCAGCTCTCACTCCGAGCATCTAGAGTCAACTAAAGTCACCGGTAAGGAAAAAATTAAACAGCTTTTTGTTATAAACCTTATTATTGTATAGAGGGCTTCTTTTTGCAGAAAGATTTGTTGATGGAATTTTCAAATAAAAGTGATGTTCCAGAACAGCATTAATCAAGCAGTGCATGACAAGCATGTCCTCTAGCTTCGCCACTGATTGCATTAAAACAAGTAAGCCTTGTACACTTTTTTATATGGGAACAATTATATTTTAGAGATTTGTATAAGTGCATGGTTAAGCAAACAGTCTGGTCTTTAGATGTGTCACAGGCTACTAGCCTATCTAGACACTACATATTATATAAAAACAGGAGCCTGCGAAATTTAGAAGAAATTAGGAACAAGCTGAGGTAGAAACATGGACATTTCTGACGCCTTTCCTGTTTGATTTTCATGAATTGGTTGCTCCTGGTGAATCTAGTTACATTTTTATTATTATTATCAAGTCTACTTATTATTGTTTATAAGTTGTTGTAAATAGATAAGAAATAGCATTACTATGTAAGAGAGGCCATCTCAGAAATGGGTAATTTCTAATGGGGCTTAGGGGGAAATAGTCTCCTTGTTAAAGTAGCTGATCATTTGGGGAGCAGCCCCCAAAATATTTTGTATTGACTTTGCTTTTCAAAGTCTATTGAACTTGCTTTCAAAGTGATCTGTATTGCTATGTTCACTTCTAATTGTGGATTATACTAAATCAGTGGTAAATTAAATTATCATGTGCAAATCTTTAAACTTTGGAATTGGTTGCAGCTAGGCTACAACCAAAATATGGATGTGATTACACCTACAGCCCCTCTGTTAAATTTTCAGAAATAGCCACTGATTTCAGATATAACATTTTACCAACAGCTAATAGGCTCTCAACAATTGATTCAGGAACATGCAGTGTTGTCTTGCATATTGTCTAATGCATAAATTTCTTAAACTCCAATGATTCAAAACCAATTATGAATAATTCAGCTACAAAATTTCGGAAAAATTGAAAACAGCCAGATTGTGCCTCAATTTCACTGGCTCTTATACAAGAAAAAGAGTGTAATCTATTTGTTGTCTCAGAAGTTGGCTTTAATGGCAAATGTCTTCTACAGGCATCATACATCTGATTTGTAGGGTGTGGTAGAGGATTGATTTTAGATTCCAGCAATCAATAGGGGCAACCTACTTTCATGAATGAAAGATTTTTTTATTGATTTTTTGTTAATTTTTGCAGAGGGAAAAGGAAGGAAAAGTTTGATTGCTGGTAGCCTACCTACAGAATTTCTGCCCAGTAAAAACACAGAATCTCAAAAAGCTGCATCAAGGTGCTCATTGGTAAGAGGAGCCTGTGAGCAGGAAATTCCAGTAGCCTTTAGATATCTCAATTTCCAGGAATTGAAATGAGATTTCACCAAGATCAAACATCCATGGCTAATTGTATCACAAACAGAGCAGTAAGTTTTGATTGGTTTGCTGAAAGAGAAAAAGATACAATATACAATATCTTTGGATGAGTCCCTTGAATTCTCAATTCATAGTAGTAACCGAACATTGCCTTCTGATCACTTTGCGTACAAGAAGCACAAAAGAAATGTTTTCAAAATACCGCATCCAGTGGCTTCTCAATGATTTGCATGCTTTAACTATTTGTTATGGTATTTTTGATGATGAAGTAAAAAGGTATGGCATAGAAAGTTATAGTAAGAGGCTCATTGTACTCAGCATAAGGGATCAAGGAAAAACTTTCAAAAAGTATACAGCAAGAGCTGTTATTTGCAACTCTATGAACATTTGCCAACAATGTAGAAAATCTCAGAGCAGCATTAAAAGCAAACTTGCAGCAAAAAGAAAAGCAATTGGCAAACCAGTCTTGTCAAAATCCCCTCTATCAAAATTGTCGAAACAACGATTAGCAGTAGCTGCGCATATATTGCTCGAACAGCAAAAAAAGTTGGAGGCTAGAGTCAATCAGCTAGGAAAGGAAATATCAGCACGAGGTGTTAATTTAGGAGAGTTTGTGCATTCTGATTTGAAAATGTTGGTTGATAATGCTGCAGCTGATTCACAAGAAAATTCTTTTCAAAATCTTTTCTGGAAAGAGTAGAAAAATTATTTTGGTTCAGCAAGTAAAGGGACAAGGTGGCACCCCATGATGAGAAGGTATGCTCTGCATTTGTATCTCTGGTCACCATCAGCTTATCGTGTACTGAAAGAAAGCCTTGTTATAAAACTACCTTTAGAAAGAACTCTTAGAGACTACTCAAATTTAGTACATCTAAGTGTTGGCTTCAATAAATCAGTTCTTGATCAGTTGAAACACCAATCAATCATCTAAGCTTGAGGGGGTTGGTAATTATGTGGTTTTTATGTTGGATGAAGTTTCAGTGAAAGATGACCTGTTATTTGATAAAACACCGGAGAGTTAATTGGATTTATGAATTTAGGGAGGATCGTAACGATATGTTCAGAAAACACCAAGGTTCACAAAATTCTGTTGCATCACATGCAATTGTATTTATGGTGTGTGGTGTGGCATCAAGGCTAAATTTTGTGTTGGGTTATTTTGCCACACGCACTGCAACATCTGGGATGCTTTTTCCATTGCTATGGAGGGCAATAGGCTGCTGTGAATCATATGCTGGATTGAAAGTAATTTTTGTAGTTTCAGACAAAGCAAGTAGCAATCAAAAACTATACCAGATTCATCAAATTAGTCTGCGTTCAGTAGCTTATAAAACAACCAATGTTTTCAGCAGAGAACAGTGCCATCCATTATTATTTCAGATCTCCCACATTTACTTAAAACTGCACGAAACAACCTTGCAAACTCAGGATTCAACAAAAAGAGGCTAATGTGGAATCAGAAAGATATATTCTGGAAACATGTTGTGGACTTATGTGAATCAGATAGACAAAGTGCTATAAGGAAAATGCCAAAATTGGCCAATGAACATATTTACCTACACCCCTATTCTAAAATGCGTGTGAATCTGGCAGCACAAGTTATAAGCACAACTGTGAGTAAAGTAATGATGGTATATGGTCGTTCTACTTGCAGTGAGAAAGCAAAATTTTTCTCTTTTATTGATAAGCTTTTTGATTGCTTCAATGTTAGACGTTTGACTAAAGGAGACCATAAGCGCAAGCCACTGGTAAATCCTTATAAGGACATAAATGATGAAAGGCTAGAGTTCTTACAAAAAGGACGTTTTTGATATCTTTCTGACTGGAAAGAGGCAGCACAAAGACGAAATTCTAACAAGTTTAGCAAAAAAGTCCAATCAAAAATGTTCTTGAGTGAAGCGGCGTATCAGGGCTTTCAAGTAACAGCAAATTCACTTCCAGAGTGTGTGAAATATCTTCTAAGCAATAGATTTCATTATGTGCTAACTGCAAAGTTCAGCCAAGATCCATTGGAGGAGCATTTTGGCAGACACAGGGGTTTGATCAAGAGATCAACTAACCCAAATATTTATTCATTTGGTTATCAAGAAAACAAATTAAGATTGAGATGAAGCATTGCCACAAATATAAGACCAAAAGGCAACACCAAAAGGTTTGAAGCGATATTCAGATTGTATTACAGTAACAACTAGTCCAATCAAAAGCAAAAAAAGAGTATAGTGAATACATATCAAGTCAAATCTGAAATACTGTCAACATTTTAAACTCAGTTTTAATGTACTTTGATCATTTCTTTACTCCCTCATGTAATATCTTCAATTCCTTTCTTAAAGCCTGTTTTTTTCTCTCCTTCTTTGAATCATGTCTATCCTTTTCAATAACGTGACTAGCATGAGCATATGCGCTTGCCTTTACATACAATGTTATACAGTTGTTAGTGTATTCAATTTTCCTTCAGAGCTAGCAATAGTTTCATTTGTCAACTGTAGGAACTTTTCACCAAGACGCCCATCTCTCATGCTTTTGGCAACTATCTCAGGAACATGTATTTTGGTTTTAGTAACATGAGCTGACTTCCTGAATAGTTTCTCTACAAAAAGAAAAATATTCACAAAGGATTCACATGGGCAAGTCGAACCCCCTCGACTAAGGGTTTATATTAGTTTGCTTGAACCGTCAACTCTCCCTTTTGGCATTTGACAAGAGCTGAGTAATTCAATCCTTAATTTGAGAGCATCTACGAATGCAGTGGAAACACCTATTTTTGATATTGTCAAAAGCCTTGTTTGTCAACTTTCTATCACTGCCCCACATATATAAGCAACTGTTTCCTTCTCATCTGCAGTTAAAATACCTTCAAGTGTAGGCTGCAATTCATCAACATGCAAATATTGTTTAACTATGGCTTCTTGAATTGCCAGAAGTAACCATGAACAAAACTCTCTCGGCACACACAAGCAGTCAATTATTCCTTAATAACTGTCATCTGTCCAAATCTTATTAAATTTTCTCCAAATGTGGTCCATAGTAAACAATTTTCCGCCCAAAACCTCTTCAAATGAGGCACAGAGAAAACATAAATTTGGATATGGCCTCATAGATATCCTTTTTATGATCTCCCCATTATGGCTGGCTGTGTGTAGCAACATTCAATTTTTTGTAAATATGTATTCAATAAAGTGAAATGTATTCAATCTTATACTAAAATATATTCAATCCAGTCCTAATATGTATTCAATTCAATGTTGAAATATATATTCAATTCAAAGTTGAAATATATATTCAATTCAATATTGAAATATATATTCAATTCAAAGTTGAAATATATATTCAATTCAATGTTGAAATGTGTAGTCAATCCGATGCTGAAATATATTCAATCGCAGGGCAAACTATGTTCAATCCAATGATCAATATATTCTATCTCCATGGTAACAAGCTCACAAAGACACGCGGCTATCAGAAATAGAAAAAGAAGTCCAACCTTCGCTATGGAAGAAAGATGGTGTAGTCCAGGGACGTATGAAGCTTGATAGAAGTATGGGGGCACATGGATTGAGGGGAACCTTGGCAGGATATCTAGAAAATTAGATTGAGCACTTTGTCTGGGAGTGAAGCACTTTTAAAGAAATGACAAAGCATGTTGCATGATGAAAAGGAGTTATTGTTGCGCCAGTTCCGAAAAGTAATTAAGTTAGGGGGTCCAGGGTTATGCTCCGCCGGGAAATTTTGAACCTTAGATCTTCTGACATAGCAGGAAACGTGTATTTTTCTGTCTTCAAAGTTTTCAAAGAGGGCAACCAAGTTTGATCGAGACTTAGAGCTTATCTTACTTGAGCAATCTCTTGATCAACTTTTATTTTGTAGATACTAAATTTGCTTTTCTAGCTAATCGATTACTACTTGCCATCAATAGGCAAAATCACTGTAGACCTGGCGCCTACGGCCACACCACTATGAATACACCGGTTCTCGTCCGATCACAGAAGTTAAGCATAGTAGGGCCAGGTCAGTACCAGTGGTGTAACGGAGCAGTGTAGGGCCCTTAGTCAAAGTAGTGGTTCGGGGCCCCTATTTTTTGCAAATCACGTTTACAGGCTGAGATTATCCTTAACTGCGTAAATATTTTACAGCGATATACAACTTCTAAACAACATCAACTAACATCAACAAAACAATTATTAAAATATAAAATCATGTTAAATAGAAGAAATCATTACTCATGAGGCAATTAATGTCTGGATCAGACAGGATACAAGATGATCATAACAATTGTTGTACGCCCTAGGGGTCTTCAGTATAGTAATACCCTCGTGCTGTAATTTGATTCATGTGTATTACAGGCATACCCCATACATTTCTTACAGCGTTTCATTTTTTTAACAGTACATGATATGTATCTAATAGAAATGTTCCAGATTAAAAAGCGGTATGTTGTCAGCTGACGCTCTGTTTCTTTTGGCTTTCTTCTTACATTTCATCCCCATTCCTGTTTTGCCATTTGTTCCCTTCGGCATTATGTCCGCTTGTATGAAAGTAGTCGCATTCTCATTACAAAATTGAACAGTAGCAAGCTACGATAAAACATTAGAAAGTTGTTCTTTATTTCAGTTTAGATTTCTAATTTTTGCTGCTATAGAATCGCAAACTCGTATTGGCCATGGATAGCTAAGCCAAACCAGCAACAAAGCACGAAGGCATCTTGAGGGGAATAGCCTACATTACATCATGAATAAACTCACATGATGGTAATTCATGTTAGCTAAAGTGAAATGGTATATCTCAGCAAAATCATTTAGGACTTCCTCATCCAATTCTGTAGAAGTAAAATGGTGAAATATATCCATGTTCTCTTCGTATTACTAAAGGTATCGAACGTGGAAGCTCAGTAAGCCTGTCTGTTACCCCACTGCGGGATTCGAATCTTTTACCCCTACGCATGCCTGCTGCGTTTCGTATTATAAAATCAAGTGTTTTTCGTATTATAACGAGGAATTTTCGAATTATAATGAGGTGTTTCTCGTATTATAAAATCGCGCGTTTGGTATTATAATCTTGCACATTCAACTTTTCGTATTATAATATTCAACTTTTCGTATTACAAAATTTCAACTTTTCGTATTACAATATTCAACTTTTCGTATTATAATATTTAACTTTTCGTATTATAATATTCAAAGTCAAGTTTCGTATTATTTCGCCTTTTCGCGCGCCATAGACAATCCTTAATCCCTAAATCAATAGAACAGAATGCTGCATCATGTACAGTCATTACTACGGGGTTCTTTGTATCCTATTTTACATAAGTAAAATACGGAATGGCAATATGTTGCCGGATACTCCTTGGCCTAACTATATTCATAACTAGAGATAACCAAACGAACTACAGAGGGTCGATAAACATTTATAGAATGGCGCACGGCGAATTACTATATGCGCGAAGCAACGCGAAGCATTCCTCCCGTTACTTTGAACATAAACTCAGCATTATTACAATGCTACTACAATCTTGGACAAAATATATTGAGACAACGACAAAAATACAGGTAAAGTTTATGAATCCTCCACTGCAACTTAGCAAGGAAGTAATGTAGCCTCTCCCCCCCCCCCCTTATATCAATTTTGAGTGATGGGAAACAACTACATACCATTTGGAGAACATTGAGTAAGGGGGGAGGGAAAAATTGAAAGCTATACATTTCTTGCGAAAACTTAAGTTTGTTTCATAGTTTTAGTCCAAGCCTGCAGTTCAGCAAAACGGTTTGCAAAAGGTTCTAGCAAAGGTGATGAATTCTGGGTAGGTTACACAAGCAGGGGCGTAACTTCCATACTTTCGTGGAGGGGATGTCATGCGTTTTTGCCCTGCAATATTGGATATTTTCCCGCAAAAATTACATCGATATTATGATCACAGGGTTAAAAAAGCTATTGCAGTGATAATAAATGTAAGATGCAACACCACCTTCGTTAATTATGAATATTCTCATTTGACTAATACCAAGGTGTAAGTATTCCACGTAGAATGTATGCAAGAGGTGCATTTATTGTCCTTAACTGTAAACGAAGGTAACAAAAATCCAAACATCGGCCCCTTGGACATAGAAGCATGCAAGCTATGCTATTGCATAAAAAATAACTATCGTTGAAGAGAAATGGAAAGATGATTGGGATCTGGGAGCTTGCCCTCAGAAAAAGTTTAGAACCGCGCCCTCTACAACGCCGGAGAAAACATAGCATTTGCTGGTATGTGCACTGGGATTCCTATTGAGGCATGACTCTTGGATGTCATCATTGCCCTCCAAAGAGTGTTTCATATGCCTTACAAACAATACTATTTTATCTGCTGGAGATGTTGTAATTAGGGTTCTTTTTAAGAAAGGTTTAGAACTGCACGTAAAGTCTAGAGATGCTGTCTTTTTTGGTTGAAGATGGTATTGAACTGCCCACTTTTTATGAGAAGGGGTAGATAAATGCTACTACTTCAAACAATTCCATTTATGGTATCGCTTCTCCTATCAGCTCATACCTAAATCTACCATTTATACTACTATTTAATTTCTTACACTATTGGATCACTGAATAATAAGCTTGTGAATTGAACATGTCTTTCGTTTGCACTGCGCAAATGTTTTTAGAACCGCACATTTTGTGTGAAACTGCATGCTAAAAATGCAAACAAGCGAAGCGGTAAAAAAATGGCGGTCTGGAGAACAATTTTTTAATCCCATGTCCTCTATAGCGTTGGAAAACGCCCTTTTGCAGTATAGGATGAAATTATATTCAACGTCACTATTTGTACCAAGATACAAAAATACGTGACAGTTTGTGCATGGAAATGTTCCCTGGAAAGACCCGAAGTTCTCTTGTTCCTTTTAAAATTCTGCCACGTTCCCTTGATGTATTTTGCATGTTCTCCTATTCCCTGGAACCCATAAACGGGCCTTATTAGTGGTTGGACTTCCCTATCATTGCATTTGGGCGATTGGTCACTGTGCTCAGGCCAAAAGTTTAACCACTCCGTTCCTGAACTGTAGCAGTGATATGTAACCATGTTAAAATAGGTGCTGGATGACATAAATCATGTTTTGCATAGGATCTACACTTATTAGTAGCACATTATGGGGGAGGTGGCATAGTGGTTAGAGCGCATGTCTCAAGCGCGGAAGGTCTACCGTTCGAGTCTGAGTCAATGCCCTGATTCAGGGGTGCCAAACTCAAATTCACTGTGAGCCAAACTATGCAGTGAAGTAAAGTCACAGGCCAGACTCAATATTTATTGAACAATTAACTGCAACTGATATGCAATGCTTAACCTTTTCATATGGAAACAAACTTTGATTTTTTAAACACAGAACAATCTAGAACTACCAAATCTTGATAGTACAAGCACATGAGGAATTAAATTTGAAATAGAAGATACAGCCTAGACCGTGGGCCAGCTCTAATGCACACTGAATGCTCGCTCACCGTTCACCCAGCAGCGAATGGGTACCCAGTGGCAACACTGGATAGATGAAGGCGGTGAGGAAAGGAACTGGCCACCCTACTTCACATGACGATGGCTCAATGTAAGTGTCCTCTCTAACAAGAACTCCCATACGTACGAAAGTATACGGGACTGCTTTTACCTTTTTATAGTTGAACATTAAAGCTCAAAATCGCTGAATTTTGAGAATGATACAAGAACAATTTAAGGCTTCATCAAGACTTAGATTCTTTGCACATTCGAGTAAATGCAATACTGCCATTAGATTGTCTTTATTCTATCAATAACACATATTTTCTGCTCCGCTCTTCTTTGTTTCATGGTGAAGTAGGACAGCAACAAAATTGGAATTTTCTCTTTTGATTTTCAGGTGAAGCTACAACTTTGAAACTTTTAGCATCATTGTAGAACAAGGCTTACAATTTGCAATAGTAGAAAGCTTGAATCTCGGGACTAAAGTAGCAGCTTTTTACAACATTTACCAATGACGTAGCTTCATGAATAAATCCTTAATTTTACACAAGCATTTGTTATAAACCAGTTTTACAATCCACAAGAAATAAAACAAAAGCTCGGATGGCTTGACTCAAATAGATAGAACTCCTTGAGTTGGACTTGCATTAGCAGGCTTTGGCAATGTTTGACAATCACAAATCACTACTATGACGTTAACTTCGACCCTTGGAGTTGAGAACACAAAGGGGCACCTATTATTGATGTTAACTGGAGAGAACATATGTGCTAATTGCTGAATAGGGTTAGGAACTCTTTCTCTAAAAGAAGAAGCATACTCAATCTCATTTTGTCCACCCTGATTATAAGGCTAGCGCACATTGCTTCGCAGAATTTACAACCATCCGAAAAATACAATCCATACACACTTTTTTATATCACAAAAATAATATTTAACAAAATAAACAACATAGATCACCTGTGACTGCCATAGATGGAAAGGAAATTTAGTCAACGAGGTCCATCTACGACAGTCACTTAAAATAATTATACAATACAATTTCAATAAACAAAGAGAACCACATTACAAAACAAAGAAAAACACTAACCTCAATCAGATGTTTTCGAAGGAGATACTCCTACTTCGAAGCACCTGCCACACTGGCAGTAATTTGAAATATATTCAAAAACTTGCAAATAGGTGATTGACGACCCAAAAAGTTCTAAGAAATTTATGGATACACGTTTTTCTAATAATAAAGTGGTTTCAAGAAAGTATTACTCAGCTGCTCAAAAAGTTAAGAAAGTTCAGTACTGGATTCTTGAGACTAAGAAAGGTTTTTAATGTTTATGCATTTAAAATTCGATCTATGTGTACATAATGCCATTTATGTGATACTGATTACCCTTTTATCAGTTTATCTTCTGCTTTTTACTAAGATTCATCATCATTACAAGTGTACATTGAGCCTTTTCACTTTCCATTAATGTGCATGTGCAAAACATTGGAAAAGCAAAAATTTTTGCTAAAAGTCTTAATAAAGTCTTCCCTAAGTCAATATAGCCAAGTCAATGCCCAGACAACACCAAACTGTTACCCATTTCATGCTACAAGGCCTCAACAACAAATTAACACAGACAGGGAAGATGAAACATTGTATGCAAACTTATTTTAAACTTACAACAGAAGCATTATTCACTCCTAACAAGAGAAATTGATACTCTAGGCACAACTATATATAAATTTATGTTACAGGATACAGGGCGAACCTTAAAAACCAAAAGCCAGTAATGTAGAGTTATGGGGCTAAGCCCCCTAGTTGTTTTTGAATATTTTTAGGGAGCCTGAGCCTCCTAGCTATTATCACAAGAATTGTAAAAGTGATAGAGCAGATTTTCCCTTTTTTCAACAGGCTTCTGGCAAAAAGACTTTTGTCATGTGTTGATAATGCATGCCATCATTTCATTTCTGCTACCAGAAATTCGGCGCTAATGTGGCTTCAGACCTCCCCGATGTCTAACATGTTGGCAATTACTACACATGGAGTGTGTGTTGGTGTGTGTAATCGCACCATGTTTGGTCAATTTCATAATGGCGGTCATGCAGGAGGTCCGAAACCACATTAAAGCCCGAAATTCAAATTACAATAAAATAGTAACTATAACAATGACAGCAACAACAAGGGTTGGCCACCTCTAGTTGAGCCCCCCCCCCCAAGTTGTTAATTTAGCCTTTCACCATTGCTTGAAGCTGTTGGAAAATAAGGGTACTTTTACATTGTCAGAGAATACTTTGAAGTGCCAGTGGCATTTTTAGTAGAATCCCTTGTGTCTAGGGAATATCATTTGAATGCAACTGTTTTATAGAGCATTTATTTATTTGAAATGAATCAAAAGGAGAAATAAATATTGATAGAAGATAAGCAGCAAGTAATGTATTTTGGGGATGATTTTGTTGCATGGGAATTAAATGTATGGAGATGCTAAACACTATGAATTATTGATTATTGATATTAGTATAGTCAAGTACTTTATCTATCCATTATGGCATAAAGATTTGAATGTGTTATAGGAGACAAAGTCACTAAGCAGAATAAATAAACTTAACAGAACTAGAATGTTCTTTTTGTAGTTCTTTTCACTGTAGACTTTCAATATCAATGGTTTGACAGTATCTTACAAGTGCATTTCTGATTGCATGCCCATCTTCAACATTTTCATTTGCTGTGTTGCTGGTCAAAAACACTTTAGTCTACATCAATTCATTGTCAAAAGCATCTTCGAATACTTCACAAATGTTGTGCAGAGTGCAACATGCAGCAACCACATCATTTATCTTATTGTGGTCAGCTTCAATCTGCTTCAACAAGCATCTCCACCTTCCTTTAAGACGAACAAACGCATTTTCAACAACCATCCGTGCCCTGCTAAGGTGATAGTTGCAATACGGCTTCTCAATTGACAATTTACCATTGTCAGGGAATGGCTTCATAACCCATGACAACAAATAGTATGCAGCATCAGCAATAATAACAACTGGGACTTTTAATCCATGAACATACTTGGACTTATGTGCTGAGAATAATCTACCGCTCATCCCTTTTGCATACATGCTAGAATTTGAAAACACTCTTGAATCATGGACCTTCCCCGGCTACTCAACATTTATTTCTGTAAACTTGTATTTACGGTCAACAAGCCCTTGCAGAATCACGGAATATCATCCTTTTCGATTATAATAATCAGCATGGTATTCTCTTGGTGCTTTTATTGGGATGTAGGACCCATCTATTGCGCCAGCACATTGTGGAAAGCCTCATCTTTCCTCAAAATCTGTTATTACTGTGTCTAAATCAGCTCCAACTGGAAATCTAATGAATCTTGACATCGATTTCTCTACTACCAAGACAGCAACTTCCTCAAAAGTCTTACACACGGAGCACTCAGAGATACCAAAAAGATGGTCAATAGTATTGAAATAAGAAGCAGTGGCACATCTCCAAAGAGCTATTGCAATACGTTTTGGGACTGGGGTGGATTTCTCACAGCTGTGTTTTATCTGTAAAGATGTGGCTCTAATTCATTACAAATGAAATCAAATGTTGCTTTTTTCATCATGAAATTCTTTAACCAATCCTTCTCTTTGAAGCTGAGCGTAACAATGGTATCCTACCAGTCGCTACTCCTTGCTTTGAACCATAGTGTCCGTTTAACGGGCAAGGGGTGATAAAGAGCGCCAAATATCTTTGTCAATGCTAGTTTTCTCGTTCGACATTCAAATAGTTTGCCCACCCTTTTCTGGACGCAACTTCCCGTCTTTCGATGCGCCTTTTCTTAGCTAATACAGTGCCTCGTCTGCACAAATAAACCAACATCAAACATACTCTCAATATAAATATTTTTGCTTGGACATAATCCACCATGTTGTCACATTTCACGCCTACCAGTTTTGCTCACATAAACATGTAAACTTGCACACGCGCGGAGTGTTATCGTAACCCAGGTTGGGCCCAGGTTCGATTTACACGATGAAAATAGCTCCAGTCGTATAAATCAAACGGAGTTGAACTAGAGTTGGGTTGAACCTGGGTTCAACTTAGGTTTAAAAGTGCCGTGTAAAGAGGGTTTTCAAGTAATCTTTTGCATCGTTAGAACTGAATACACAGTACATCGAACAAAACTTCAATCTCATTCGTATGTACTGCGAACGACTTCTTGAGGTTTTATCTTGGAAGCCGTGGGGCGGTAGTTCTGTAGTAGCTTGACGTCAAAGATAATATTATTCTCGAAATTAAAGCTAGCAAACTGAGGATTCTGTATCTTTTTCTCATTGAACAGTTTTCTACGCCTCATATAAGCTTCTCCCCACAGATAGGTCCCTGTTAGTTAAGAAAAAAACCCTGTAAGTTACACACACCCTGCTGTTATTACAGATGCGGGAATTTTCCACTCCGCCTCAATTATTAGGTTTTGAGAAATTTGCCACTCCCTGGTTAATCGAAATCCCCTCCTATTAGACATCAAAAAGTAAAAACTACGTTAACGACATAAGTCCTGGAGGGTTAACTGGCGCTAATGCAGTTTTGTACCTCTACCCTAGTCCCTGCCCCTACCCCAATAAATTATACATCATTCAATAGCTCTCCATGAGCTGATTACAATGATACTATGCACTACGCTCTACATCAATTATTCAAGAAATTATCGAACAAATTCCACTTACCACGATCCACTGGCCTATCCTCAAAACACTCTTTCATATTTTGGCGGTCTGTCAACGTCGTGCCTCGGTTCCGTACGCTCAGGGAATCGCTCTATAGCATGTGACTGCTCACAAGAGGTTGGTTCTCCCATCATGTGACTGCTCATGCTTCAACCATGACATTGCTAACCCATCTTTTCAGGGGCCTTGTGTAAAATTGCCTTATACTACTCTGGGGGGTGTTGGTGCAGTGAATGTTGATTCACGGCGAATTATACCCAGTAAAACTGTGCAGATTATGTTTTCACTGGAAATACATGCTTTCAAACCCAAAGCAGATTCTCAACGTATTTCTCTTCTAAATCTAGCCGCACAAATTTAGTTTTAGCATCGAAATAACAATTCGGGACGGTGGTCAATATAACTGGCCTACTACCTCATTGAACATTGCAGGAAAGAAAGCTGCTTATCGTTATCAAGTTATCATGAAGACTTTGCCAGCACATCTGTGCTTTAATTACAACTGTTATACTAAACGATAGTTTTGCTTGAGAAGTACATTTTCCAAACTTAATAGTAAGGACTTTTTAATAAGTTACTTATATTCGGGACTGAATGAATTTATGATCACTTAGATGGTTGGAAACCCCATCTTTATATCGTTCTCTCTATCGTACGAAAGCAGCCAAGAAAGGCAGCTATGAGACAGAAAATGAGGCATGCTCTAATAACAGAATTTTAAATATTCTTTCACCTCTAAGCAATATCATAAAAATTAAGAATAAACTATAGGTATGAGGATTTTAATTTATACTTTCGATCTCCTTTCCAACTACTTATTTCATAAACTTATCATGCAAATACAATCAGGGTGGCCAACAAACCCTGAAATCCCTAGAAGACCCTGAAGAGCCCTGGATTTTCTTTCCTCCATGGAAGATTACCCTGGATAGCACTGAAATGACAATCCACCCCTGTATAATTATGTGTTGAAGAAGATTTCCCGTCTACACAATTTTGGCCTAGCAGTACTAAAGGAAAAGAACAATGGTGTACAAAAGGGGAAGTGTATGTGGCGCAGCCCCGCTAGCTGTAACCTGAGGGGGGTTCTACCCCCTATGCTCGGTAATTTTTGTCGAAGTTACGCATTAAAGAATAATACATTTTTATGACAGAAGAATGTTTTAGATACAAGAGTTGTCGCAAAATTACTATTTGACGACATTAAAATATCGAAAAATGTCTTTTATACAGGAAAATGTTTTCAGTTTCTTATATAAGTAGACAGACCAGCTTATAAGTTTCCTAAAAGATTGCGTTCAAAAGAAGACCCCTCCCCCCCAGTTGTCACTTTACTTCTACACTACTATAAAGAGACTAAGCTACAATGTATAGCAAACGAAGTGGTATACCTTTAACTTCTACACAACTTTTACGTACTATGCAGCTAGAGAGATAGGGAGATTACCGTAAGCACTGGGATCTCCTATCTCCATAAAACGTGTCTACAGGTTTTCGTCTAGATATATGGAAAGAGATGCATGGCTATTGTAGTATCTAGTAGTGGACAACACTGTTGAATAGCAGTATTTAAATACGAATTTTAAGTACAAATGATTTTCAGCATTCACTTCACCTATAAAGTCTGTCCCTAATAATGGTACTGGGTCCGGCTGGAAAGGAAAGAATGGAAAGCATGGGACTTGTTTTGAATTGTATAGTAATAAAGGTTGGAAATTACGAGCTTGATTTGGAGGGGGCATTACAACATACCACGTGAAGCTACGTGGCAAAGATAATTCATTCTCGATAGCTCGCAAAATAGAGAGTTGCTTTGGGACTATC
>WIPJ01000114.1:340565-357161 GCA_018155075.1 Cassiopea andromeda
TCTTTTAGATTTAACATGTTTTTAAATAAAATATTTGATTTCTACAGGCTAAAAGTTTTTATTTGATACCAATTTCATTGTCATAGGACAAACATAGAAGAAATTACAAAATTATAGAGAGTCGTGGGTGACGGCAAAGGTTAAAACTTTGACCTACCACAAAACCTAAACCGTTTGACCAAATTCAAAGATGTTTTTTGCAAAGTTATATTTTAGCAGTTTGTAGTCAATTTTGAGAGTTTCAATGCATTCCAAGAGTGTCGCCTCAGAAAATTGTACTTTTTTGGTTACAGTTGGCATGGAATGACCCATGTGCCAATGGGATCAATGTTTATTACCCTAATAAACATAGCGCCCAAATTTTGATTGGTTAAGAGAACTAATACTCATGACTGTTTCCACCAATAGGAGCCCAATAACGAAACCTATATGGAGTCTTATGGCAAGTTCCTAGTTCATAGGTAGCTGTTGTTAGAAAATCCATGGCACTAAAAGGCATCCGTCATTAGTATTCCATCAAACAGTTGAAAGTTTCATCATAACTATTTCGGTGGCTATTATAGACAAGGAAATAATTACATTTCCAGTAAATCCTAGTTCATAGGTAGCCGTTGTTAGAAAATCCATGGCACTAAAAGGCATCCGTCATTAGTATTCCATCAAACAGTTGAAAGTTTCATCATAACTATTTCGGTGGCTATTATAGACAAGGAAATAAGTACATTTCCAGTAAATTTCTGAGCTTATTTTTGTATATGCAGTTTTGTTTTGCACGAGAACGTACCAAAACCACGAGATCCAACACTGGTTCCATGAATAGGTAGATTGTTCAGGCAAAATTTCCACCAAATTACATAAAGCTGAGTGTGCAGAGCTTTTCTAGTATTGGTGGTAAAAACTTTGCAAAATATGTGAAATTGGCCTAGAATTTGCTGCAAGAGCCATTTGCTTACAAAATTCTGGGTCTCCTATTGCTGGAAACAGTCGTGAGAATTAGCTCTCTTAACCAATCAATATTTAAGCGCTTTGCTCCCTAATAAAACTTTCATTTCCCTTGGCAAAGCTGCCCTTCAACATCTAGTGGTGCGATGACGGAGGGCAACGAAGATAGTGGAGAAATGAAACACACTCTCTATTTCTTGCAACAATGAAAGCAATAAAGTCTATAAGAATATTATGGCTCAAAAACGCTGTACTGTAAGAACAATGCAAGGCTCAAGCGTCATTAAAGCTGAGAATATTTGTGTATTCCAGCAATACAACTACCTTCAGATGAACTTTTGCACAATCCAACAACATTTATTGCTCTGTACCGCTGTTGCTTTTATGATTAAGTAAAACATCAACAAGCATTTGAATATGTTCCTTTGATTTTCAGGTGGTTAAATATTTGGTACTTTAGAATATTTAACCCTTGGCTAAAAATAAAAATGTTCAGAATATTGAGGTTAAGCAAAGGCTTTGGCAGCTTTATCCAAAAATAGAGTGTAACTCAGTTCTTCCAGGCTCTCAGTGCAATGAAATGTTATTAGTTATAGAGAGTTTACGATTTGATACGTAACTCACTACGACGACCCTTGGAGGCTTGGACAGGAGCGCAGTAAGATCGTGTCGCCGTAGTCTGTTGAATGTGGTTACGAAACACAACACGCAAATGACTACTCAGCTATTTAGGCGCCAACAATCGAAGTAATATTTAGCAATGGAGGCCAACATTGAACTTCAAGATCTTGCTTTACAGCTGCATGAAAACAACGTGCTAGATGATGACGACCTTTTCATGCTCTTAGATGCGCCTAGGCCTAGAAGAAACTTGCATAGTGCTTTGCCATTTTGGCGCTATGAGTATTTCAATCTTGAGGGCTTGACTGACGATGAATGCAAAGTTGAGTTTAGATTTGGCAAGGATGATATTTACACACTTGTACATACATTCCGACTACCAGAGGTGATCAGGTGTTACAACGGTGTTGTGATAGATTCCGTGGAAGCTTTGTGCATTTGCCTCAAACGATTTGTATACCCTTGTAGGTATGCAGATTTGATTCCAAGGTTTGATAGGCCTGTCCCACAGCTCTGTATGGCTGCCAATTTTATCACAGAAATCATATACAACAGATATTGCTACCTTCTGACAGAAATAGACCAGCCTTGGCTATCACCACAAAACCTACAAACATATGCACGTGCAATCCACAACAGTGGTGCTGCACTTGAAAATTGTTGGGGTTTTGTAGATGGTACAGTCCGACCCATTTGCAGACCTGGGAGGAATCAGAGAGTGGTCTATAATGGCCACAAAATGGTGCATGCCCTTAAGTTTCAAGCTGTTGCTGCCCCCAATGGGTTAATTGCAAATTTGTATGGGCCTGTAGAAGGTAGGAGACACGACAGTGCTATCGTAGCAATGTCTGGTCTTTTACCCCAGCTGGAGCAATATTCTGTCTCTCCTACTGGAGAAATTTTATGTATATATGGGGACCCAGCCTATCCTCATAGGTTACAGCTTCAGCGTCCATATGAGAGAAGAGCCCAGTTGACAGAGGAACAACAAGCCTTCAATCAGTCCATGAGTAAGGACAGGGTATCAGTGGAATGGATTTTTGGAGATATTGTGAACTATTTTAAATTCACAGATTTTAAGAAGAACCTAAAGATTGGCCTTAGTTCTGTTGGTAAAAATTTATACTGTGTGTGCCCTTTTAAGAAATGCAATGACATGCCTCCATGGTTCAACCACATCAGATTACTTTCATTTGCAACCACCTGCTCCCCATGAATACTTTTTATAGTTTTCTTGGATGCACTGACACGGTTTTTTTAAAAACCACCAAATATCACCAGTGAAAATAATCCTACAACTTATCTTGCACATGACATTATATGCTGTTTACTAAATTTCATATAAGAAACATGCCTTATTTCTCAGTTACACAGTTCTCAGTTTTTTGAAAACAAAACCCAAATGACTCCCTTTTCCAGGGTTGCCACTGAGCCAGGGAATATCAAGGTATTTTATGTTTGATCACGGAACTTTTTGGAAAGAGAGATTTTGCAGAGAATCAAGAACAAAAAGGAAAAGTTTTAAGATCCATATTGGTCTCATTCCAAGGAACAACATTCTTCATACTCAATAAACAATCCAGTGTAGTGTGGAAGTCACCAAAATTTAGCTTTTGTATATCTTTTTGTTCTGCATAGTCCTTATGAAACACAACTCAACTCAATGTTTTATACAACCAAAGACTGGAATGGCCAAAGAAGGGTATAAGCTCTCCCAATCCCCACACTTGTCAAAAGAAATTATAGAAGCCTGATTAAGGGTTGCAGGAATATCAAGGGAAATGAGTAGGATTTCACTGCAAATATCAGGGAAAATCTGGGAATTTTCTTCTAAAATACTAGCCGAAACCCTCTTTTCACAATTTTGGACTAAGATTTCTATGAAACACTTGGATTATAATTTCATACTGCAGTAAACAATAGCATATAAATAATTTTCTTGAAGAGTATACAAATTGACTATTACAAGGTTTGGGCTCTTGTATCTAAGCTAATTATTTGAACCAAGGCAATGGATAGAAATTGACAGAAAATATAATTTCATTGTTTGCTAATTAAACTTTTCTTTTAAACTATTTACAAGACTGAATAGTGCTTGATTTCCCTGCTGTATTTGCAAGAGAATTACTTGTTGGTGTTGCTGCTGAGTCAATATTTCTAGCAATTTTTCATCCTTCCTCTCTCTTGCCTGTTGCTCTCTTTCTTTCAATTCCAGCTCCCTCTTTCTCAGTTCCATTTCCTGATCTGCTTTCCTCTCTTTTGCATGATGCTCTTTCTTACTTCCAACTCCTCTCTCCTCAACTCCAATTCCATCCTCCATTTGTCCTTCATGAAGTCAAGTGTTTCCTCTCCACTATTTCTTTTTTTCTTTGCATTCCTCTGATTTTCTCTTTCTCTTGCTTCTGCTAGCCTTTCCATAGACCTTTTCGTACACTTTCAGCAGTCTCCCTTTCCTTCTCCATCACCACTGCTGTGCTCTCTGCTCTTTGTGCAATTTCCTCCTCTGCTCCTTCCCTCCGCTCCATTATATTTTCAATGGCTTCATCTAACTCGGTCTTGTCTGGGCTTATCCCACTGGCCCTTTCCTCAGCTGCTATCTTTCTCTTAAAATTCCTTTCTAATTTCGCATACCTCTCCCAAACACCTCTCTGGTCAACGACAAAGCGTAAGCCCTCCACCAAATTTAGTGCACTAGTTACTTTATCTCATGCCTGACCCCTCTCTCTTGTCCCAGCCTTAAATCTATATGGCTCCACTACCAAGATTTCTCTACAGAGTAGCACATCATGATTGGTATTCTCTTATGTCTAGCCAAAGAAGTAGTTGAAGCAATTAAAACAAATATATGGCTTTCAAAAGCAAATTCCACATAATTATGATTGACAGCATACAAAACATAAATTTCCAAGCTGCACTAAAATGTTATGGCTTCATAGTCCTTGCTTTAACAGCCTATAGATATGTCAACACAAACCAACAGTAGTTATGCAGCCAGCAATTATTCACAATTCTATCCAAAGATGGGTCCTTCAATACACATTCTGTTCTACAATAAATATATTTCGCTTGCTAACATATGTGCACTAAAAGCTACGTGGGAGTGAAATATATAAATCTGTGGTAAATTCAGTACTCTATGATACATAATGAATAACAAAATACTTTCGACAGCCGATAATTCAGTAGCATTAAATGTCTATATTGCTAATTACAAACATTTGTGAAGTTCTTTGACCATCTGCTTCAGCTGTTGGATAGGCCATGTTTACAAGTACAAATGTGTCTGCCTACAAAAAAAGAAGCACTGTAGAACACAATTTGAAGCTAAACGAGGCAAATGCTGGTGTATTCACACGAAATGCTGGAAAAAAAATTAAATTTCAAGCAGTAATGAACCAATAATAATGTATTCTCACCTGCGTACCGATCACTACGTGAAATTATCCGACTTTGAGTAGTGGAGTTGTAGTTGAGTGCGCAACCATATGGTTATCCCCAATGTCGCAATGGTGTCCAAGCCTCCAAGGGTCGTCATAGTGAGCTACGTATAGAATCGTAAATTCTCTTATGTCGAACTACCACAATATCGAAATGAGTTTCGATAATTGAGGCCTGCATTTTCATAAAACTCTCTGCCTAAGTTTTCTTGAGTGTCGTATTGGGTAGCGTGGGGCAAAACGGACCACTTTCAGCTACTCTTCTATTCTCCTTACTTACAAACATTTCTATCAAATGAAATCATTGCAGCGCCAGTCACAACGCAGACAAGACTTGCTGAATAGTCACGTAGGAAATTTTATTCTAGAAACAAAATAAATAGAAATCTTACATCAAAGGTTTCCTTGAAGGTTGTCAATCATATTTTCAGAATGTACGATTCTAGTAGGATATTATTCTACTAGAAATTCAGATTAATTCAATCTTTTCTAGGTTGGACAAAATGGTTTATCTTTCGGCTGGAGCAAAATGGGCCACTCATTAAAAACTCTGGGTGTTGGGGATGGCTAGAATTGAGAACATACTTGAAAATTTTATCAAAAATTTTCGTACCCATGGTTGCTATCTACAGAAACAAATGCTGGTGCAAGCTTTCAGTTAGAATTAAAATGCTATACTGCATTTTATTGATTTTTCTTTTTAGAGGAAAAAGTGACTAGTGCTGTGATATATTCAATGCTCGATAGGCTTATGCGCGTCACTGACTTGATTTTCTCTAGAATTTCTCTGGAAAAGAATTCATATCTATCAAAAACTCTCCAGAAAGATACCATACCGTCTCCAATTCCGACACTCCCTTCTACCCACAGTTATAAGCAGGATTCCTGAAGTATCTTGATAAGGAAACTTCAGGAGTTTTCAAGGATTACTCAAGGACTACAATAAAAATTCTCAAGCCGAAATCCAATATGGCCATTGGCACATTCACAGCACATCCTTGCATACACAGGAAGCCCATCATACAAAAAACGAGATATTCCTTGGCATATCAAGAGTTTTCTTGTAAGACTCTCTTTAAACTTTCTCTTGGATATTTTTTCACATAATTTTTTGTGCTGCTTGTTGCTTTGAACGAAGGAAATGGTAAACCATCACAAAATTCAAGGAATTCGATAAATTTTCAAGGAAAAATTCTCTTTTAAATAAATAAATAAATATATGATCCCTTAATGTACGTTTGCTTAGTAATTTTGAAATCTTACTTTGCTTCTAGGCATCTAAAAGGAATCTGATTTCATTGTGATGTGTTTAGCCTGAACTCCGATCACGATATAAAACGTTGCTGTTCATTTCCATTGTAAACTTGATTCATGACTGATTCCATTTTTAATTTGAATTATGATTACTTTCTACTACTTCTTCAATTCTGAAAGAGCTTTTGTCTATTCAACTTGATTTCTTGAAAAATCTCTGTCAATATTCTAGACTAACTCTCCGTTTCGAGTATGTGAACCATTTTGCCTCACCACACTTGTTAAGAATGTAAATTTCTGTGCCATGTTAACTCATCTCATTGCCAGTCGAAATGCAAACAATTGAATACTGAAAGCAAGCTCCTGCCATTCAAAAATACCAAGATGTATTTTGCTGCAAACATTTTACGACCAAGAAATTTAAATCCTTTGAAATTTAATGCTAATTTCAAATATGGCAAAAACTACCCAGTTTAAATCGCCCCACCATACTGCATACATGCGAGAATCGCATACATTTGATTCAACTTCGTGAATCAAATGTTCAAAAAGACAGCGGGCAACCCGCATCCCTTGTAATTGTAACGAGTGCCAGAGAGAGTAATCACCTCGTGAGCTACCACGCTAGTTTACAACATCTGCCAATAGTCCTCGGCAGCCCTAGATCTAACTGCGCTACATCGTCTAAATGAACCGAGACGACTTTCAATGTATGCAAACTCATTTCTGATACTTCAAAATAAGCAATAGCATATCACTGCACTGAAAACCTTTGAAGAAATAACTTAATTATTTCTTCCTCAGTACGATCCTCATTGCTCTCCACAATTGTTGATTTGAATATAATTGTGTATAGAACGCAGAACTAGAAATGGAAAGACAGTTTGTTTAGAAAAAAAAGACAGTTTTGTCGAATGAAAAGTAAGTTTTAAGTGTGGGTAAAGCATAGAAGGCGAGCACTATTGTTCTCTCTCTCTCAAATCACTGGTCAGGCATGCAGAGGCAAGATGGCGGAGACATGGTGGCAAAAGGAAAAATGAGCTAGACACTGAAATCTGCCCAAATGTAGCTTACTGCATTATTTCTTCGCGTTTTACACAGCTGAAGGTGCGTTGGTACGAGATGTAGGAATTATATTTCATTGACCGGACTTTTTGTCTTGTTTTACGCAAAGCTTCGTTCATGGCTATGTTTATCAGTACTTAAGGCCAAGAATTCGCCAACTCTTCTACCAACATGAAGAACTACAGAAAAGGCAAAAAATACTGGATTTTCATGTCTTGTGATTTCTTTCTTGTTCGATGTTCAAAACTTTGATGTTGACTGATCGTCGCTCTCGCTGTTAATGTTGTGGATGGGCCCACGGTATTTGCCCCTATGGCCGTATCCTACATCTCATTTTGAAGATAAAGGCAGAGAAAGTGGAATGGATACAAGGGAATGGTCATTAAGTATCTGTCAAGGGAGCGGAGGCTATTTGAGAGGGGTATGTAACAACAACACAATTTTAAGGAGGGGTTTCACACAAATTGCTATAAAATGGAGGGGGTATGAAACCAAAATTATTTATATTTCAAAATTTTACAAATAAGTTAGTCAGTCAAATAGTTTAAAGTGTCAGTCATAATTTAATGATCCTACTTCAGTGTTCACACCTGTAGCAAGTTTTTCTCCAGTATGAAAGTAATCAAATAAGCTTTTCTGACATCTTTTTGCTGCAACTTTTCTTTTCACTTTGGTCATTTCCTTTGCTTACTGAAACTGGATGTTAGGATTTTGTGTTGTATGATTTGCAAAGTCTAAAGTATCTGAGGAAAAGTAGTAATTCTTTGTTTACATAGAATGGCTTCCTCCCTATTCTTTAATTGATTTTCTTGCATTTGTGGTTGAAGATCTTTATGTCTCTTTGCCTCTTGAATCATCCTCTGCTATTTAATTTGTGCCCCTCCCTAAAAGGTTGGTGTTGTGATAATAGCTCCCTGTGTATTCTGCAAGGCATTGGTTAGTTCTTCCAACAAATATTATTTTGAATCATTAACTCTTAGCTCATTTGCTTGCCATTGTTTGAGTCAAATTTTATGAAACAGATTTGAGTTTAGATTGCCTATCTCCTGCAGTTTTGCTATAACTTCATTTAAGCTCACTATATATTGGAAGTAAAGCAAATACATATGAGCCTGGCGGGCCAACTCCCCTTGTCAAGTGTAACCACTCGTGTTTGCAAAATTTCTGAAAAGGGAGCTTCATTGCACCCCAAATCCAAGTGCATGCAAATTAGAAAAAGGGGTTTTTGCAAAAAAAGCAAACAATGTAGGAAAAGGGCTATTTTAGTATCAACTCAGTTCATCAATTTGCCTTTACATTTGCATAATACATTCATCAAGAAAGGCATATATACAACCATGCATGAGCACACTTGCTGTGAAATATGTCTCAAGTTAGAAATACTTATAAGCAGATGTACATCAGGGTTTTTCTCACTACAAAATATATATAACTTATAATACATGTATTTGGCAGTGAGAAAAACGCTGATATGCATCTGTTCTTTTCTAATCTTAGTGAGATGAAAACAGTTCATTTTTGGTTAACATCATGCAGTTTACATTTGAGGGTAAACTATGAGACTTGGTGTATATTTTACATGGCTAAATAAAATAGCTATTGTTTATAAAGTAACAATAAAATTATTTCTAGTAAGTCATTATCGTGATAAAAATGAATGTTCACATGTACTATTTGGAAATTATTTCATGATAATAGTAAGAACATTCTTGAAAGCACATCCTGATAAGCAATCATTATGATGTGAAAGCAGGGAAAGGAAAAATGATGGATAATTTTATCCCTGAGGTTTTGCTCTTAAACATGGAAATAAGGCATCCCCTTCCTTTCCTTGGTATTAGAAACTGAGATACTGTGAGTAACCAATTTGAAGTCTCATCAAATTGTAATAAATGATATGACCTATAAATGAATGGAGGCCTCAAACTCGGGTTCCCACACAGCACACTCACAGACAATTCTTCTATCTTCAAAACGACAATACTTGCTTTGTCGTTCACTGTAATCTATCAATGTATGAAGGACTTCGAAACTGTTTTTACACAAATTTGTGGATCAAATAAAGGCCATCTCATTTCCATTTTCAACAACTCTATTAAGGTCATTGACTGAGGTCTTTAATTGCCATTGTTGCCGCTGTTGTTGTTTTATATTATTGCATAGAAGTACCTCTATGTATTATTGGGCGTTTCAGAAAAAGAAAGGGAAAATTTAAGTTAAAGATAGGCGAAGATAGTCAGTTTCCAGAGCCTCCATTGCGGGTACTTACATCTGATATTGAGAGTTGACCAGGCGTATGAACTGTACATAGTTCTGTATGCTAAAAATTTTGTTCTGAGGGGGCATTAAATATATTTTAGATCTTTTTGAGGGGTATCAAGTACTTTTTCGACTTTCGGGGTGGGTCGTCAGAATTTATTTGGAAATTCAGAAAAAGCTTCCACACCCCATGACAGATACTGAATGACCAATCCCTAATGAGCTTAGTGTCTTATGAGAAGTAGTAAAATCTTATGTACCCAAATGCAGAAGAGTTCAAAAGGAGAAACCTCTGGTACACTAGCATGGTCCCATGATTAATGGAATGCCTACTGTGCAACCCTGAGGCTTGAAAAACAGAGAAGTATCTTTCAAACTGACCCACTGTCAATCAAATTTCAAAGAGATGTGGGCTGTATGTTGTCTTCCCCAACACTAAGCAAAGAATGAAATCGCTTTATAGTTTAGTGTTTTTGAAGTCTTTTAAGAATTACACAGCAGCAGAAACTGACGTGCTAAGTGTGTTTGTAGCAACACTAACGAGGATTTTATCTTTTTCCTTTTGAAATCAAATTTTGATTCCTTTAAGCAAATTCAGATCAATAATTAAAACCAACTTTTGACTCAATGTTTGACTCTTTTAGATGTAATATGTCTTAGTAAATTGTGCTATAATGCAAGAACATATTCCAATGAAATGCATTTACCATTGAAAACTTGTTACTTTATAATGTTATAGTGAAAATTTACTATGAAAAGAGTATTTTCATATCAGTGAAAGTATTTTGCATAGCTTAGTAAATAGCAATATAAAAGACAAGAAATATTACATAGATTTTGTTGTAATTATTGCTTGGATGTGAGGGCACTTAAGTTTATGGACTTTACAACCAAGCTTCCCAGTCACTATACTATTTTTGGAGGCACAGTTGCACTCACTGCATGTGCATGATCATTCACATCAGTTAAGATTGCTATCAGCTAACAGAACCTATTTTTATTTTCTTTGTCACTGAGTAATTATTACTGCATACATGCCACAACTTTCTAGAGCTAGCTATTACAATTACAAATTTATATTTAGGAGTTATATCAGTTTTTCCTGAAAGCATATATAGTCAACATTTCCCACAGCCTTATCATTGTTAGGAATCCAGCCTGTCTCTTTTCCAATGATTACTTCTTTAACACTGATGATGAAAGCACCTTGCTTGTCATTGTGAAAGTCTGCTCTGTGATCCTGGAGTATTGAATAGCATGGCCTATGTTTAGTGTGTACTAAACATGCAAAAATAGTTGCAGAATTGGATAGAGACAGATACTTTCTTAAAAAGTCGTAAACCTTTTGGGTACACAACTTAGTCTCACCCCAATTGATTTATGCAGATGATCTGCCATTGATCTTGGGTATAGAAATCTTGATTTTCAAGATTTCAGTAAGCATGTATGTAGCCAAAATTACTGATCATTTTGAAGAGTTTGATTCTCATGTGGCAAAAATTACTGCTAAATTACTGGTAAGGTACTCTTGAAAAATTTCTTTGGCATACTTCAATCTTGTTATCAGTTCTTTGATTGCCTTTTCTTGAGCTATACTTTCCTTATGAACAACCTTTAATTTTCATGCCAAGGCTGACATGTAATAAAGAAACTATATTTGTCCTCAAATACCATTTATGTAGAGTAGTGCTGTGTAGCTAAGAAGCTGGGTAGGAACAATATGAGATATAAGAATATTCTACTCTACTAAGGAATAACAGTAGGAAGCCTATAAGTAGACACAAGACAGATTTGCATACCAATTTTGAGAAGGACTTGGGCTCTTCATACAAAGTGCAAAGCAATCTCTCTGGTCTATCTACCCATGTGATATTCTATTATGACTTAATCTTTGGTCACTGCAAAAAATTAGTTCCATGTTCTTTTCTGCTTTGATGCATTTGGCAACTTTTTACGAAGACCTATTTATAGTTACTACTTTGCTTGATAGAACACAAGTGCCCAAGCGGTGCCATTCTACAAAGTACCCATGCCTACTGGTCTTCAATTTTGTTGTCAATCAAGGGAAAAGAGAAAATTAGCTACAACATATCTTGCACTATATACTTCGCAAGGAAGCATGACTATAACTCTTAATTAAATATGGTTCTGTCTTGAGCTTTCCAACTGAATAATGGGACTAAGTTATGAAACAACAAAGCAAAACTGACAAAACAACTCCACATTTGACACTAAAGATATAACTTCATGCTTGTGAAAAGAAATAAAACTCTCCTCAGGCCTATTTGTTGGTGCCATTTTGGATTTCCATGCTCGCCCATCGTCACGTGAGCTAGTGCGCCTACTAGTCCTACTATTTCTATGGGATAAAAGCTAGTTCACTAACCAATGAAAAGAAAGTTTGGTCCAGTGAGAACACAGCTTGGTAGAGTAAAAGGAAGTATTGTCCAATGAAAAAATTGCAGTGTCTGTCTGCTAAATCTCGAAGATGGATTTCCCTGACAATTCCCTGAAAAATATCCCCTTTTCTTTGACATACCAAATGGTGTCAACAGTGATTGCCTGGCTAACTCTAACAGTGGTGGCCAAGAGCAAGTCAAGCAACAGTGCAAAAAAGGAAGTACCTCAGCTGTGGGCAAAGAATAGTTCCTCCTCAAATGTGCGAGAGATTGTAAATCTTATAAGCAACAAGTCGATTGCAGTATTCATGTGGAAGGTAGCAGGTTGTTAAGACGCAAGCGGAGCTAGCAAAAAGTTTTTGAGTTCACACCCTCTATAACGCTGAAAAACATCCTTTTGGCAAGTAAGACACACATTACACTCATTACTGATCTGGTGCTCTTTTGACCTTTCAACCACAAAAGGGTGAAAAATGATGATTCAAGTGTGTCGCGCCATTCTTGGATGTCAGTGAAAAGATCAGATTTCTCTGACATTTCCTTGACAGTGCAAAGAGGATCAAGGTTCCCTGACAATTCTCTGACATTTTTATGAGGAAATTGATTCCCCTGACATTACCCCGACATTACAAACATCCAAAAATGCTTTGTCCTGTGAAAAGAAAGGTGTCTGGCATTAATGGCCACCGTACTATTCAGCCAAATTAACTGTTTCCTAGCCTACACAAACAAGCCCGAGCATAACTCATTAAAACATATATGGCTTGTAGTCTGCAATGCTATTTATTGCTAGCTTTCAGGATTTCTGAACTTAAATATAGTTTTCCCATCCCTCAAACTGCATTAATACTGTTTCGTAGTAATATGAAACAAACACTACAAAACAAATACTATGAAACCCATGTTATGAAACACGTACTATGAAACTCAAACCACACAAAACAAATACTACGAAACACCATGACGCAGAGAGAATTTTGAAGCTCCGGGGCAAAAGAGAAAGAAGAGGCCCCCTACGAAGGAAGCGAGCATAAAATCTTCAGTGTCTAGAAATTAACTTTGGAAAATTATTGCTGGTTTACTTCATGAGGCCCCCGACCTTGAACCATTAGGTGTTATGAGGCCCCTTGGTTTGTGGCCAGGGGCAATTTGCCCCCCTGCTCCTCCACTCGGTGGTCCAGTGAAACACATACTATGAAACCGAAGCTACGAAATGCATACTATGAAACCCATGCTGTGAAACACATACCGAGAACATGAGTAATCCAAAGCAGAACATGTCTAATTCTTTTGATGCAGGTTCTTTTATTGCTTCCAACATAGGATATACATCTTTTAGGTCTTGAAATCTCTGTTTCTAAGGATTAAGGCAATGTAAGGTAAATGCAAAGCTGGTAATATAATATGAATTAGAAAATAAACAAAGGACTCAACAGTAATAAAACTTTGCAGCCTGATAATTACAAGGTTCTAACTGACTCTTTCCTTAGTATAAAGGTTATTGCGTTAGGGCTTTCTATCTCAAGTAGTCCATTGTTGTTATTATTGTGATATAGCCTCGATTACAGTTTGGGTCACAAAATATGAAATTACAATATTCTATCTAAACATCAACTTAATATCTAGTGTTGCTTGGTTCTATCTATGATAGCAGCAGTAGAATTTATGACATAAAACAACAAATTGAGTGGTTCTGCAGCTGTACTTGCGGCGCATATCCTCCAAAAGAATAGCGCTATAAACGATTTTAGTTCCGGTGAGGAACATTCAAAATGTGTTTTGTGAAAAAGTAACAAAATTTCATTTAGAACCTTATCATTCTCAGATGACAACTTGTCGTGAACTATCTAGCATAAATACAATGGCCGGCTAAATTGATCAATCCGCCCCAAAGAGGTGGAAGCAAGTAAACCGATATTCTTGCTCATCAAGTCTGCAAAAGACTTCACAAGTATGTTATAGAACAGGGGTCAGGAACCTTTCTGGCTGAGAGAGCCTTGAATGCTTGATATTTAAAACGTTAGTTCCACGAGATGCATACAATTGGGCATTGGTGTCGAATGAGACAACAAAATGTTCCGATTTGTCACTGACTTGGCCAATTGAGCAATTAGACAACTGAATACTACACCAGTGGTAACCTTGGAAGGCCTTACTGGAAGTATTTGCTGTTTTGCAGTACTTTGGAGAAAGTCTACTAAGGCCCTGGTTAAACGAATTCAACATTTCACTGAGCAGCACTCAACATGCCTGCTTTGGAAAATGTTCAGTTCGTTTGACCACTTACTGAGCGATGCTCAGTCTTGCTCAGCCTTGCTCAATCGTGTTTGGTCGCGACCAAAAATGTTGAGTGAGTAATTAAACATTTCTTTTGTTCGAGGTGTTGTTGACCCTTCGTTGGAGCACCCCGCAGAAGGCTGCTCAGCTCGCGCATGCTCAATTTGATATTGACTGGCTTCGCGCCATTCTGTATTGCGTTATTGATGTTCTGCTATCTGCTATCAGTAATAAAAATCTTGCTATTTATTCCGTATATTTTTTCACGAGAAAATCGATTTTAATATGTGGGAAAGCGACAGTGGAGACGATAATAATAGGCCTGAAGCGGCAATTAAAGTTAGCGGTTTGGATGAAGGTGAATGGAAGGACAAAGAAGGCCTAAGCCCTGACGAATATGTTTCAAGTTCCGATGAACCTGACGAAGCATTGCAGGCAGCCCTCGAAATTATTAAACGATCGAAGAAGACGATAAAAAGTAAATTTTTGGCGCCTAAAATGTAATTGCACATAAGGAATTGCGCAGGCGCACACATATGTTCGAGGAATGTTGGACAGATTGTTTAGTTCGTTTGACCACCGCCGGACTGAGCTGCGTTGAGCATTGCTGAACACTGTTTTCAGTTGTTGAGCGCTGCTCAGCGAAATGTTCATTTCGTTTGACCAGGGCTTAAGATCGCGACCAAACACGATTGAGCAAGGCTGAGCACCGCTCAGTAAGTGGTCAAACGAACTGAACATTTTCCAAAGCAGGCATGTTGAGTGCTGCTCAGTGAAATGTTGAGTTCGTTTGACCAGGGCATAAAGGATGATTTATACGTCGCACTTAATTCGACTCGAATCAGCTACATAGCCCAGATAGAAACTAAGTGTCTATTTGATTCATGAAAAATGCGACGTATAAATCCAGAAATTTTAATTTAGTCGACTCTAATATTAAGAGCGAGTCAAATTCATGATGCCCACTCGCATTATGCGACATAGTTCGGGTTGGCTTTATACGTCGCACTTAACTTGACTCGAATCAAACACAAATCATTCCAGTCACGGGTGATCTCTACGGGCCGCTCTAGGGGGGGCGGAGCTTCCTTGTTAAAATTTCTGCTCATTTTGGGGGTTCAGCTCCCTTAGAATTCTTGCATTGGCTTAGCTTTTCAGAGTTTAATGGCCTTGCTTCCAAAGTGTTATGATCAATTGTGCACTGCTATATGGTTATTGACACATCTCTTTTTGGATTATGCTATATCAGTATTAAACTAAATTATCATGTCTCCATCTTTGAAAATATGGGCATGGTTGTAGCCGGACCACACCCAATCTATGGGCGTGGTTGTGCCTACAACCCCCCTTATTAAAATTTGTAGAAATCACCACTGATTCCAGTAAGACAATTTGACGCCTCGCACATGCGCAGTTCAGGATATTTAGCAAGCAGAGGTTACCCCCTTATCCGTTACGTGTCAAGTTCTTTCCGGTGGTTTGTTCTTAGATATGTTCTGCACGTTTCGCTTTCCTCATCGATCTTGGATGATCGTTGGGCTAGGAACCTGAAATCAGTCGATCTGTACTGTCATACCATTGCACCCCAGAGTAATATCATACCGTTGGTAGCCTATAGTAAGTTTATAGAACGTAATATAGGTACTCGCAAACATATAACTTGCAAGAAACTATTGTCATACCTTTCTCCGTATTGCCGGGTTGTGACCAAGCATTAGCGTGTAGCTCACTTTTTGCTTAATCATTTTTAGCCACCCTTTGGTGTCCTAACCTAGCATCATAGTTATATTGATGCGAAAGACATTGAATTCAATTGCCGCGAAAAAATTGTTCAAATCGGGCCAGTACATTTCATTCTATAGCGATTTCAAGAATTTTTTCGCATATTTTTGTTGAAAGCTGAAAGATTTCAGAGATTTTAGCTCCATAACTTCCTGAAAATCAATTACTTTGGCGTTTCTATATGTAAGATAGATGTTTTTCCTGTCAACTAGGCCATGCGCAAGCCTTGAAAAGCGACCTAGAATGAAACGTAACCTTTGGCACTTCTTGGATAGGTGTTATCCGTAGGCCAGTCATCGAGAAATAGTATCATTCAAATCCAGTTATTAGCAATATTAAGCTGTTAAAATGTTCAAAAAAAGATTTCGCTGGCAAGCAAACTCATTCTCCTATTACTTTTTAAAGAATAAGCCAGAAATAATCTTTATTTTCGATGAACAGAAAAAAGAGGGTATAGCCACATAATAAAGCATTACAAGTAACTGCCTCTTCAGTACTACAGGCACGGCACTACCAAGAAAAAGGTAGGGGGGCTGGAAAAAAGCGGGGGGGGGGGGGCG
>WIPJ01000114.1:357321-367360 GCA_018155075.1 Cassiopea andromeda
GGGGGGGGGGGCTGAGAAGTCAATTAAAATTGCTCTGCTGGAAGCAATTGTCTTTTCAAAATCGCCGAGTGGCCAAAAGTGGGAGGGCTGAAGCCCCCAGCCCCCAAGTGCCACTGTACAATTGTGTCAGGCAGCAACCCCAAAATATCACCACTCCCTCCCCGGGGTCTTTGATGTAATTCTTTTTAAGATTTCTAAATAATTGTGGTCCATAATGAGATTCTTTTTCATTGGTTTGTTCACTTTTCATGAATTGAAAAATATACTGGTTATTATCATTATTATGATTCTGGTCACTGCTTTCCAACATTTTGCAACTGCGAAAATAGAAACAGATACATGTAGATATCTCTTCTAGTGAAAGTATGAACATGAAATAAAAACCTATCTTCATCTTTTTTCATGCTCCTTCACATAAAAAGTAGTTTCGTTGCTGATCTCTGACTTGAATCTTTTGTGCAACTACCTACTTAATACAACCATAAAATATTTAATATTATTACTATGCGATGTAAAAACCATTTTTATGATAATAGAATACTCCATTCAAAAGGGCACAGTTTGTCCTCACTTTCCATTTTGGCTGAGGGCAAGAAACGTTCATTCCCAATGAACCCTCGTGACAGGCGCCCTTGCTGAAATCAACCGTGCAATCGATTCGAGTTGAGTTAAGTGCGACGTATAAATCAACCCTAAGATTTTTCTGCGAGTCAAAAAGCTAGATACAGTCTTGAAAAGAGCCACATCAGGCTCGCAAGCCATAGGCTGTCGACCACTGTTCTAGAGTGTGTTACATATTGCACTGTACATTTAAAGTTGTGCTTGCTTAATAATAACCAAATGCTAGAGAAGTGAATTCACTGCCCTCCTCTTCATCTGGATTATGTAGCGAAATTAAATTCATAGCAACCAATCTGCCACAGAAAGGTACTGCAACAATAGAACTTATTCAAAAACAAAAGACCGAAAAAACACGATCAATTCCTACGCTTCTTTTTACTTTAAGGGATAAAGTACAGTTATAAACAAAGTAGCTTTGAAAGCAAGTTCTCATCTATGTGGGCAAAATAATGATGAATGCGCTTGGATGACCTAGTAAGGTCCCGTTTCCACTGACCAGAGTTCTTGCAGGATTCTCATATGCAAATCCAAGGAGTTATCAAGGACTTCTCAAGGACTAAAGTAAAAATTTTCAAGGAGCTCTAAACCGACATTCACAGCGCATGTGTGAATAACAGGAAGCCTAAAATGCCGAAAACGAGACATTTTCTTGGCATATCAAGAGTTTTCTTGTACGACTTTCTTTCAGATATTTCTTTTAACTATTTTGTTTCACTTGTTAAAGAAAATAGTAAACATTTACAAATTTCAAGGAGCTCGATCAATTTTAAGGGAAATTCTCATTTTCAAGGAGTTTCAAGCGCCCTTGAAATAGCATTTCAAATTCAAGCACTTTTCAAGGGGTTCAAGGACCTGCGCGAGGGATGACTGACTAAGAAAAATTTATCTTTTGGGTAGCGTATTAGTGGAAACACCAATTACAGTCACACATCGTCCTATCATTTTGCGCCTGTTTCCACTGCCTCAGTTAAGCAAAATATATCCGGACATTTCACATTGAAGTGAGGCATTTTACATCAATCAAATATGAACGAGGGTGTTCCCGCTAGTTCTACACATGAGCTCATGATAGAATCGGTAATGCTACGCCCAAAACTGAGACATCATTGCTGTAAATGCTTAACTTAACAAAATGCCAGGAGGAAAAGCGATAAATGACGATGAACCGTCTTTTGTTTTGACTGATGACGAGGTCAAGCTGCTTGTCAACATTACAATTGAGTGCAATTAACACAATTGATGGTAAAAAAGTGCACACATATTGCTACCAGATTCACTGGAGCATTGGTCAAGTGCAAATCAAACGACAAAGAACCTTTCAGAGATTACTTTCCTAGGCCTCATGAATACACTTCAAGCAATTTGGCGCCAAACCAATCAAAAATCGTTGTTGGTGTTGCAGTGTATCCCACAATATCCAGGCAAGAGTGTTTCCACTAATACGCTGCGTGTTCGAATTTCTCCAGAGAAAGAAAAGTATGCTCTAGAAAGCGTATTCCAAAATCTCCATATTTCATCATATCAGTGGAAGCGCAAAGCTGAATTCGACAATTTTTTCTCCATATTCGCAAATATCTGGGTCAGTGGAAACGGGGCCTAAATGGACATTTCTCGCCACTTCCTTTTTTCAAACCTATAGTAGAAAAAGACTATCCACGTTTGCTTGAAGCATTGGCAAGCCCATATCTAATCAAAAGGAGTATGTAAAGCAAGACCATTATTGCTAATTTAAATGGTCCCCTTTCTATCCATTCTGTGAAAATGAGCAGAAAAGAGGAGATTGCGTGAATTGGCCTGAAGAGTACTACAACAATGCTCTGTACGTAATTATCACCAGTGAATGCCATACGTTAGTGAAGGCAAAATGAAAAGAATCTTTCACATCACAGCTAAAATGTAACAATAAAAAGAAACACTGTATTTCCTCTTTTACATGACACTCTGTATTGATGCCTATACCCCATTGAACACCATATGAACAGGGCGACCAAGTAAGATAAACACCACCTTCCTAAATACACTGTACTCTAATAAAGTACCAAATCGAAATTGCAGTGAACAATTGGAAATGCTTTGCGCTCTGCAGACATCATCTTGTGGCAGAGAGTATTTGTTTATATATAGCTTGATGTAAATATGTGCTTGTTCAGGCGGTGCTAATAAAGTCAACTCCGGCTATAGTCCGGCTCCAGATATAATTACACTATTGCCATTTTCCAACACTAAGCTTAATCAAAAACTTACTGGCACAACCCGCTTATTGTGACTCCGTTTATATTCATACTCACTACAGTGCTTACTGCTTCCCTATCCAAGCAGCAAAATACCCCTTTACAGTCAAATTTAGGGACAAAAATTCAAAATTTTGGTGAATACCATCTTTGGATAAGAATGGTCTTACTTGTCTTACACAGTTTTGCGTGCACTTCTCACTTATGAGAACGAATGCTAATATGGGTTCATTGACCTCCGCAAATTTTATCCTTTTCGTTCCCGAATAGATGTTTTCCCATGTTCCCGTCACGTTGTGGAAACTCACTATTCAAATAATCTTTGCTCCGAGAGGAAACAAAGCATTGGCATTAGTAAATCACCAAGAAATTAGAATAAGTTGCTGGCATAAAACCAGCTGCAATTAAAAAATTTGAGAGAGAACAAGTGCTATTTAATAAACAACTTTACCTCATCTTTAGAAAAATTCGGCTCCCTTAAAACCGCCGTAGCATCATCCTTCATTGAAATATTAACAGCTGCTATGCCCCCATGTACACATTCATGTCTATGCAGCACTTCAACAGCAAGCAAAATGTCACAGAATACTTTGTTAAGTACCTTCAAATAAATAAAATAAATCTATATCATCAATCTGAATCACAGGGTTGCCACTGCTATATTGAGACAAAATCCCCTGATTTTCCCTGATATTTTTGGTGAAATGCTACTCATTGTTCGCTGATTTCCCCTGATATTCTAATTATTTCTTTCAACAAATGAGGGGTATGGGAGAGGTTTGATATTATTTTTTGCAGTTCAAACTTTTGGTTCCATAAAATGCAGAACTGCATTTCAAATGACTGCACAGAACTAAATGCTATAAACAAGGGGAAACTTGGCAATTGTTACACTCAACTGGACGCGTGAGTATAGAGAAAGTCACCTCTCTAAAATAAACCAATAGTAACTCTAAGACTTCCCTGATTTTCCCTGATTTTTTCTAAATATCTTTCTCTTTTCCTGTCCTTTCCCTGATTGAAAATAAGATTCTCTGATTTCCCTGATTTGGTGGCAACCATGAATCCGCAATCAGTTTGTTTATGAAAAGGCTGTTAAATGAGGCATTACGTTCTTTATTGCAAAAATTATCTACAAATTAGCTGTGCAAAATAGTACCGTCTTTATTTCCTATGGTCTTTTCATATATAAATAACAAGTAATTTTCACCAAGAGTCATGAAAGGGTGATGCAGCAGGTAACTTTGAAGGAGCATGAGACAATCAAGCCAAACATGGGTTGAACTGAAAAAAATTTTCAGGGAAGATTGTGGGAGAACACCGTGAACAATGTTCTGATTCACGCTCTAGGCCATAGAGTTTCCACACAACAAGAGAGGACAATATATCGTTGTCGTTATTCCTATGAATATTAAACAATTGTCTAATTCACCTCTGATCATGCACATAATGCACAAAATATTAACTGAAATTAATTAATTTTATTCCTATCGTCTTAGTAGAATACGACTTACGGAGTTTATAAGTCGGGTAGTTGCAAGCATGACATTTTTGAAGTTCGCTTTTAAAATAGCATCGCTTAAGCTGGGTTTGATCTTGATGTCAATATCCCTCGTGAGAAAAACATACTGAAGGACAAACCTAATATTTCGTACCTCCAGGTACAACTTGACTACGGTGCCTCGAAAGGTTCTTTAAGTTTATGCCGTAAGGCCGGTTTCCACTTAAACGTTTCCATCGACCGATAATCCCCTGGTCAACAATATGCAGAAGGCACTATCTTCACAATAGCAAGCAGGCAATATTTACATTCCCAACAGCATGCAATGTATCACTTCAGAAAAAAGCCTTCGGAAATGGCGCAAAATAGTGAGGAAGTAGTAACATGTAAACCTCGATGTAAACTACATCGTACAGCATTCGAAGAGGCTTTTGTGAAAGATGTAGGAAGCTGATGATGTTTGTGACATCCTTAAAGCAGGGGTTTCAAGGAAAATCAAATAAAGACCAATGCTTTTGAAGTCATTAGTTTTTTGACGTACACATTTATCTACATCATCCCGCGCTACAAAATATCATGGAGTGTGAAAGTCTATTGAAACTGATTGCAAAGCGTTCTGCAGGTGAAATGGCTTCTCTTTTCGCATGACTTTGTGATTCTGGGGCCTCTAAGTCTAATAGACTTTCACACTTCCCGGAGCCAGTAATTTGTAACTCTGGATACAGGGACCATATTCAAAAAATATGTACAAAATTTCATACCGAAATTCGAGCCGAAATTGCTATCTACAGAACTAAGTTTCCATGTAAATTTACCGTAAGCATTTTAATATTGCTTTCTTCATTGCTATTTACATTAATCTGCATGAAAAATTTGCGGTAGAACTTTCCTTGAAAACAATCCATACCCCTCAAAGTTCTCTAGGAGGCTTCAAAAAAGAGTTCATTAAATAGGCTTCATTTCTTGGGTTAATGAAATGTGTTTCTCCTCCTTTTCAGTCCTTCTTCTGTACAAAAATCTCACCCGCACTCAACTTTTTCAAGGCAGAATTATTCTTTAGCCATGTTCATGTATCACAAGAAATCACATGCCCATCGATGGAGGGTGCCGAATCGGTGCATTCGTTCTAAGTGGACACAACCTAACCACTCGGCCAAGTGTACCCAGTCGGCCGAATCGGTTCACGCGTTCAAGTGCAAACCGGCCAAAAAGAAATACATTTCTACTATGATCAAAGAGCATTGTGTAGAGTTGGACTTGACGTTACCGTCGCCTTTTTACTTGGTGGTTGTGACTAAGATGCCTCAGTCTATTCAATCATGAAATATCTCTTTTAGAGTCGGGCAGAATCTGACTTACGTTGAAGTCGGACTTTGCATAAGTAAGACTATTTTGACTAGTTGCAAGAGATCCTAATTACGGGGGTTTGACTGTAGTGACTTGAAGTAGACAGCATAGATGCCCTGTGGCTATCCAAAATTACTTGTATAACTGTTAACACTATAAAGTTAAGTGCATATACTGAATTTCTTTAATGTCTGGGAAAGCTAGTTGCGCTAAACACGCAGCAAAACTACTAATTGTACAAAATTGCTCTTACGGGAAAGACATCAGGCACATTTGTCAAAAAACCAGGTAGATCCCATAAATCTGGGATGCAATGATATGTAGCTTTGTTAAGTTTCATACCTTTGAATTTGGTGTCCTTTCAACAAAATCTTTGAAATTGCCATCTTCAAAGTATGGGGTTTGCAAATATGCTCTCCTGCCAGCCTGGTAAAAAATGCCACAAAGTAAAACAGTAAAATTACACAGCAAAAATTATCACCTATTACTAGTCGAGAACAAAGGAATGAGTAAAGTAATGACTACTTTCCAAATAAACATCATTCATTAGAAGTGTGCCCGTAAACAAATCAATTACTTTCAGTTCATTGATTAGAGAAATTTCTACACAGCTGTGGCCTACATATACGAATTAAGGTATTTTCAATGAAATCTTTACTTAGATCACTAAGAGATCTTTCAAAAAGATTCTCACAAGCTTCCATACCGTAAAAAACAAAATAAGTTACTGAAAATGTTTCATCAGTGGGGCTGCAGCGAGGGCAAAATGGCCAAAATTTAAAAAATGCTGTATCTCAGCAACGAGACCACCCATTGTCCTGAAATTGACACTTGCGGCCTACTCTGAATACCAATTTGGTACCAAGAATATGAGCAAAGTAGTTGAGGATAGTGTATTGTTGAGAAATAAAATGAAAAAAAATTGCTCTGGGAAAGCCAAATGCCATTCATTTCAAGAGATTCAAATCCACTACAAGATTGAGTAAACAACATGTCTATCTAGCACGCTAATACCAGAAAAGATATAGCCCTCTTTAATGCTTTGGAATTGTAAACGTTGCCATCTCTACTAATGCCAGGGAATTCAACATTTCCAGCACAGAAAGAAATCCCATGCAACGCCCATCAAAACGAGATAGTAAGCCAAACAAAAAAATAAATTCTTGCAACAGCAAGGCAAGCGAACAAAAAACTACCTTGTCAAAAAATAATGAATCAAGAGATACAAAATTTGGGTGCCTGCATTTTCCAAACTTGAAAACTCTTGACTTTAATACTTCCTTGGTGAGTGTAGGGCACAAAGAGAATTCCTGTTGGATGAAATAGCAATACCAGTGTAAATGAATACTAATATAACGATACAACGATAGAAACATACTCTTACTCAATGCTGGAACTTTGACTAGGAAACAAAAAATCCTAAAATACTCCACAAAAAGTAATCGTTATAGCGCCATCCATAAAGGACGCCAACACCATAGGGAGGCATCCTTTACAGGGAAATTACTTTTTCGATGTGAGCACGCGTGCATGCAGTTTAACAGATAAGCAAGAAAAAAGTCGTGTCCGCACTGAAAGGGAGAAGGATGTTGCTAAGAAAAAGCTGACAGGCAAGGACAAGGTGGTAAAACAATACGGGAAACTGAGTAGACATCTTTTAAGGGGTGAGTCATTTCTAATCTATTAAAATGGCTGCCCGGATGGTAACTTCAAGAGGCCCACACAACGTTCAGTTACTGAAGCAAAGCGCACTGAAACAAATTTTAGAACATAAGTTCAAGAAGAACTACTGGAAAAGACCAAAACAACCTTGAAATTAGTTACTTTGGCTCCTCTCCGTCATGAAATGATATAATGAAGCTAACTACACTGCAGTCTATTCATTGCATAACGGATTTCTATCGAAATTGTGATCTAGAAGTGTTATGCTACAAAAATCCTAACTTTGAAACTTTTGTTCAATCCTGGTACAAGTTGTTTCAGGAAAGTCTTCTAAAGTTAGTCCACAAGCAAGATACAAAACGATGTAATCTATGGATTGGCTTGCGCACTGCTATGATAATGAATAGTGACATAACACATTGGAAGCAGGACCCTTTTGACAAAGTTTTTGGGTATATAGCTATTGTCTTTTGAATTGAGTCTTAAAAACCAAAGGTTGTTAAGAGGAAGATGAAATTAGTGGCAAACGATGATGATCATAATATTCCAGCTCTCTTGTCTGTAATATCCCATCGCTCTCCTAAGAACACACAAACCAATTAAAAGATGGTCTTTACCTATATCTTTCATTACAATCATATATATAAAGTTGGAGTCAAATAATGGCTCAGTATCAGGTAAAGCAGAAGTTCAAATCAACAGCATAAGCTTCATACTAAACCATAAAACTCATCATAGCCATGAGTAGCCTTCCTATTATCTATTCCATATAAAACTTCATGATAACTTTATGACTTATCTTTTTCTACAGGCCGAAAATGATGATTTGAAGTTTGCCTATGCTCAACTGATAAAGTTCTAACACAGTCCTATCTTGCAAAGGGGCATTTTCTGACGTTGCAGAAGCTTCTGGTGGCAAGTCCTCAGATCCCCATAATCACTCTGAAGAATCATGTAAATAATATGTTGGAATACAAATGAAAATCTACTTCTGTGTCTCCAAATACAGTTCAGCTTCCCTCTCTATGAGTCTACGACACTGTACTGACAGCTCCAAATGTGCGGCCTAGCTTTAAGTATTGGTTCTAAAATGTGGCCCAAGTGAAATCCGAATCGGATAGCACTGAACTGTGGAGTCTAACGAGAACAAAGGACGAATTCAATTTGATTATACGGAGAATTCAGCTTATGACATACTTCTATAATAGGTAAGGGGATTGAAGGAGATCTTTACACTAGTAGCTTCCTCATTATCAGCAAAACACAGGAAAGCCATTTGTTCAAACTACTTCTCAAAAAGAATCTAAACCAAACTGCAAAATTTAATTACACTCATCAAAACCAAATTGTCCTTTACAACATATCACAATCGCCATTGGATATTATATTTCCTAAGGAGATTCAAGGGCATTTTCACAAAGTTGATACTAATAAAAGATTTCTAGGGACATTACATTTTCCGGATTCTCAGGAGGTGTGGAAGAAATTTAATGAAATATAAAGGTGGCAACAGCAGTTCAATCAGCATAAATATGTCACATCGAATCCTAATTCGTTGATGTACTCTATCTCTTCGAATATAAGCCGCGGCTTACAATTGTTATTTGGAACGTTTTGTTGTGCTTTATACGCTAAGGCGGCTCATAATCAAGAGCAACATACATAGGCGTCAAATCACCATAGCACTTCAACTAAAACCGCATACTAAGGACAAACTTCTTTTGCATATGAAAAGTTAGAGATATTAGCGCCAGGTGTTTGCATGATTCATGACAGCTTGCTTTACCTAAGATTATCATATGAACAGGTTTATGGACGATGCTATGCTTGATAACATTCTTGTCAGTTAAAGTTTAAAGATTTTGAAGTTTCTGTCTCCAAAAGGCGCTTGAATTAAAGTATCGCATAACATAATGTTTGCTTCCATATCATTTTATATAAATACCGCAAATCTTCCAAAAAGTTCCTTAGAAACTTATCTATTTTTGGATATTTACATGGAGGCTCATTCGAGATGGGAGGGAGGGTTTAAATTTTTCAAGTACTTGGTCATATCCCACTTAAAACTGCAATTCAAATAAGCAACTTTTTGACGCTACAAATACAAGCAATAGGATACTTTCTAAAAAGCACGCGGTTTTTTGTTAATTAATGGCTGCATTTTCTTTCACAAATCTATAAAGCTCCAGTCAAATGCTTGGGTGGGGGCTAATTCAGGGAGGGGCTTATTAACAACTTGTAACTCTAGGGTAGCGGAATATTTGAGGGGAGGCCCATTCGTGAACTTACGGTTTGTCTGCAGCTAGCTACGAACTTTGTGGTTGAGGCTTATAATCGAGGGTGACTTACATTTTTCTGAGCATCATTTAATGGGGCATACAATCAAGGACGGCTTAAAATCAAGGAGATAGGGTACATCACATAAGTTGTCACACAATTTGACTATACTATACTGATTTCTCCACACAGCATACTTCACCTTCAAAACACAGTCCTCTTGGTTAAATTGAGTCTTAAAAACCAAAGGCTGTGACGACGAAGATGAAAGTAGTGGCAAAAGATGATGATCATAATATTCCAGCTCTCTTGTCTGTAATATCCCATCGCTCTCCTAAGAACACACAAACCAATTAAAAGATGGTCTCTACCTATATCTTTCATTACAATCATATATATA
>WIPJ01000114.1:367482-377713 GCA_018155075.1 Cassiopea andromeda
TATATATATATATATATATATATATATATATATATATATATATATATATATATATATATATATATATATATATAAAGTTGGAGTCAAATAATGGCTCAGTATCAGGTAAAGCAGAAGTTCAAATCAACAGCATAAGCTTCATACTAAACCATATAGTTCATCATAGCCATGAGTAGTCTTCCTACTAATAATCTCACATAAAACTTGATGATTTCAACAGTACTTGTAAATTATAAAATGAAGTTACCAGAAAGGTTGAAATGCCAAAGTCAGGAAACATAATAGAAATCTCTGGGAAGTGCATATCTGCTATTCGACTCAGTTCACCCTAAAATGCAATATACAACTTATGAAATCCAAGAATTCCAAAAACAAAAACTACCGTGAAAGCTCTCATAAGCTCTCTCTCTATATTAACCTCCCCTTCAGGCAAAATTGAGAGCAAGCCCCCTCGTCCAAGACAGTAAATGACTGAATTGTGTCAGTTGTAATAAGTATAGTCTATGTAAAGAATTACTTTCATCTTAGAATTTTCATCCTTTCAAGCGCAAACCCCGAATAAATCAGTTTGTCTACAAGATGTCTCAAGACAATGAATTGATCCTGATTATTCTGATAAGATGAGGACACTAAAGTTAACTAATACTAATAACATTCTGACGTTGCAAGCAAAGTATCTCCATTAAAAGTGAAGTACCTTGAGTTGGGAAAAGCCCCCTCCGTAATAATGTCCCTCTAAGACAGTCAAAAACTGTCTAAGCCCCTGGGGCTTGATAGAGCTGGTCCCGCACTTCTAATGAGGCTTGAAAACTTTGAGTTTGTAACTCAGAGGTTAAATAGTTGACTTTTTGAGAACGATAGCTTGATAAAGAGCATGCATTGATGCAAAAAATACCAAATGTCTCTTTTCTTCAGTAAGCAGATGATGTAGTTCATTTCTCACCAATATGATATCCGCATTAACCTTAAACAAGAATAATTGAAGATTATCAATCAAGTTCTGTAATTCAAACTATTAAGAGCAACAATAGACTCCGCTACGAACTTTGACAAGCACATCCTAGAACTTCGAAGTAAGGCTACCATAAAGGTGACTGTATTCTCTAGACTCAGGAACTATCTTGATTATGCAGAACAACAATGTTGACAAAGCTCAACTATTGCCATTTAATTTGGATGTGTCATTCCAAAGCTGTCAATAATTAGATTAATAGAACGCATAAATAAGAAATCCGGATGCTGTACAAGAATAATGATCTATCATTTGATAAGCACCTAATGAAGGATACAGGCATAACAATCCATATTAAGAATCTTCAAAAGCCAATTCTGGAGGTATTCAGATCTCTAAACTTTTTCGCTCCTTCATACCTTTGGGATCTTTTAAGCGCATAGCAAGTTGCGTACTATCTGAGAACTAAAAATCCAATGTAGTACTGATCGGAGTTGCTGCTACCTTGAATAGGCGCCTCCTCTATAAACAAATAATAAATAGGTACCCTCAAGCACCTACCCTCGAAAAGCCGCCCTTTCCTCCGTCATCAGAAGCAAGGCACATTTAATATTTTGATAATGCTTGACTTGGAATTTAATTACGGAAGAAGGGAAATCAACTGAAATACAATAATAGTTTATTTCAGTTTTCCAATACTTCAATGTCAAATATTGTCTCTTTTCTTCAGGCTTTTGGATCAAAACGTTTGCAAATCTGATGTCATCTGTCACTGTTGTGTGCTTGGCCAGAACCACCTTACTGATTTCTCCCTTTTTCACACCAACAACTTTGATCTTCAAGTCTTTCTTTTCTCGCAATCTATTGACTTTTCATTCTAGTAGAATTGTCTTGAGATCCATTTGAAGAAACAGGCACCCTCTCGTATAAGCGTGGACCTTGGTGGCTCAAAGGTTTTCTAAGCACCCAGGCGTTTCATAAAAGCAATACGGTAATAGCATCAGGGTGGCCAATAGTCAAATAAAACTATTTTTCAGGGATACAGGCATGCGATTTTCTCCCAAAATTCAAGGGTTTTCTAGAGAATTTTTGACAATGTTATCAAAGAAATGATTATCACGTATAGATCTCCTGCTTGTGCCCATCCACGTTCCATCCTGGGCTTTACTGCACGGTACATGGTACGATGCCCCCCCCCACTAACCTCATAGAAACTCCACGAAACGGGTAAGTTCGTAAGCGGAGGAGTGTGAACCCAGTCTAAGTGACTAGCAGAAAAAGAAGAACCTGGCAGCTGTACAGAGATTGCTTCAGGTGAAAGTTCATCACGTCCAAACCAAACAAGACAGCTGTGGCATCACAAGTCCAAAGCTACCGTAAACCCTCGAATTAGCCCCTTGGGGGCTTATTTATTTGAACTATTTCTTCGATGCTACGCATGCAAGCAATTGGATTACTTTTAAAGGACAGACAAATTGTCGTTCATTAATGCGGCCTTTCTTTCTTAGCTCTAAAAAGCACAAACAGACTCTCAAATAGGTACAGTCACATACTTGGGTGGAGGCGTATTCGATGGAGACTTATTACCAATTTGTAGCTCTAGGGTGGGGGCTTATTAGAGGGCGGCTAACTCCAGGGTCTACGGTAAGTAGGTATTATGCAAAAAATCTTCCGAAGTGTGCTTGCACCCTTTCGCAATAGACAGCAATAGAACTGTCTATAATTTGATGTCCACGATCAGTGGCGTAATATAGCAAAGGTCTGCACTATTAACGCGGATGGAATTGTGTCATGCCAAGTTTACCTCTTCGATTTATCTGTGTATCAGAAAGGAAAACAAACAGATTCACAAAGAACCAACTATGATTTTGGCTCTCAAGGAATCCTAGACTTGCATACTTTGATAAATTTTTTATCTTTTATGATTCTTTGTCACGTCTACATTAAAGCCAAGTCTTCAGGATTTTCTTTTGATGGAGTGTCCAAACCACAGTTTCAATAATAAATGCGGTACAACAATTAACGCTAAATAATTGTATGCTAATGAAAGTAAAATTGCGCTAATTATTGAATCGCTTTAATTTCCTTTAATATTCAAAGTAGACAGGCCTTTTCAATGTAATCGCATAATAATTTTGGGACTTCATGCAAACAAGCCTATCAGGGTGGGGCAAGCAGGGCGGGGCTGGAGCTCCCCCCCCAATATTGTGATATCAACATTGTGACAAGCCATGAAATTTGAGTTTGAATTCTATCTTTCTTGATAAAAATCCACTTATCCTATGGTGTCTAATAGATGAGGGTGTCTAACTAAGTGGGCGAGAATTGTCCACAAAAAATAACTAGTGAGGGGGTCTTATTTCACGTTAAGGAGGGGAATTTTCATAACACTGAGTACCGTTGCGTTGATCAGGAAGACCTTGTATTTCATGCTATACAACGTCGATCAGACAAATCTTCAAATACGTTTTGTTAGGGCTGGTTTCCATATAATCTTAAGGAGTCTCAAGAGGGTCGCAGAATACCCGAGACTGTGCGTCAATCTCCCGATTGACCTGTTTCCATATAGTCTTAAGGAGTCGTAACGATCTTAAAGAATCTGCAAAGACCTGCAAGGAAGGCAATTGTGCAAAGAACTATCCACTGATTCAGAGTCGTCCATCTCTAGGCCAAGAGCCACGTGGACTGTGTTCACTATTGTTAGAAGAAATGTTATTGTTCTTGTTGGAAAGTCATGAACGCGCGATTAATTCTTAATAATAGAGGTGACGCAGACCGTCTGCGACGATCGAAGATTTGCGCGTAAAAGTTAAACATGTTCAACTTTTTTCAACTGATCTCAAGACTGTCTGAGATAGGCGTCGATTGGTGTTTACATATAATCTTAAGGAGTTTTAAGGCAGTTGCAGATAGTCTGCGACTCTTTAAGATTATATGGAAACCAGCCCTTAGTCTTCCTTGAAAAATGAATAAAATGCAATGACATCGGCCCCGTTTATAATTTACCAGTTGCTATCGTCGCGTTGCATCATAGAATGATCGCTTTCGTACAGAGCGACCGTTTACACTTGAGCGGATAGCCGCAACAATACGGAGTGCTTTTCATATCACCTACAGAGCGAAGTGACTTTCTCTCTCATTTGTGGAGCTTCTCCTACAGGATAGTTTTGGCAGGATGTTAATGGTACAGCCTATTCAATAGAAAAATCGTGGCGCGACGATAGCTATCCGGCGTAGTGTAAACGGGGCCTTCGTTGACAACCGCCAAAAGGAAAAATATGTATATACAATCATTAAACGAAGCGGCCTTAATCTGAACATTAATAACCGAACTCCCCCAGTGTGATTTTATCAGCCGTTTTCTAATTAGAATGGATGCACAGTATCTTTCTATATGCATATCTTTAATTATTTATCTATCACACAATCTTGATTTTCTTTGTACCATTACCCTCTGTAAATAAATGAAAATGAATTTTAATGAAATCACTGGTCTTGAAATGGAAATTTGTCTGCCTTAGTTCGAGAAAATCCAACGCGTTTAAACAATGTGGGGAGCTCAAGCAGGGCCGTAGAGAAATCTCAGAGGGTTTGACGTAAAAGAAAAGAAGCCCTTTGCGAGTAAATGGAGAAGAGAAATATTGGGTCCTGTAATAAAGGCCAGAAAATTAAAGCTGGTTGTACTCTATATGAGGCCGACAAGACCTTGAACATCAGTGCTTATGAGATCCATAGACCTAGTCACCCTAGCGGAACCTTACCTCAGCCCCCCTTTTGGTATCTCTCAGTGATATTTTGAGCAGTTCAAATCTGGAAAATGATTCTGTGTGCTTGCACCTTCGTTTCTTTACAAATACATTTTGACTATGGAATTGTTATGGATACTTATGAACATTCGTTACGGACGGACACTTCTCAAATACGATTTTTGTTTTTGAAACTAACAATAAAAGTTCTATTAAGCCCCCGTGGGAGGACTTACTTTATTTTTGGAGTCTCGCAGGGGGACTTAATAGAGGGGGAATATATTACTAACTAAATGTAAAAATATCACTCTGGTGCCTCCTTTGAAAAATCGTTGCTAGCAACCTCGAAATCTCATTCACATTAGTCAACTTCACTATCATTATCTTCCTCTGAATCATCAGGGTCGATTAATAATCCTGAAATATCTTCTATACAAACGTTTCCCTCTGGGTTTCTTCGACCAAATCCTTATTCCCTATGTTTTTTAAGACACACAGGAAATTCTGTTTATGGACCATGTTTCTGTACATCTGACAATATTCTCATCCATTTCTAATGAGAACGTTTAAAGTGGCTTTTGAAAGGCATGCTGCTTTCGACAAAAACAATGCGCAAAATCTGCAAAACTCTCGATTGCGCTTTTCTTTATCCTATAGTATATGGAGAGTGATTTCTGAATGCAACGGTCCTTTGGTGTGCCACATTTGAGATGTAAGGTCTTCAAACATTTATCGTAACAAGTAATATTATCTTCAGATTTGGCATCAAAGGGAAAGGCACCACTATTTACCTACATATAAATTACTCGATGTTACACATACAATCTGAACTAGTGACGTATCTAGCTGCTCTTTGTAATTTCTTTATATCAATTTGTCTTTCACGAATATTTTGGTTTTATGGTTTCCCTAAAATAACAGGAACTTTATGTTCTTTCTGCTTTGCCAACAGCAAAGGTTCAACTAGACTACTGATTGGTTGTTCGATACCAAATCGGCACTTTTCTCTGGGTGTATTTGTTTCTTCCTTTGGAAGAATTGGATTTAATTGGTTCTCCATTTCACAAAAATATTGTAACAGGACCTTTGTGGTGCTTTCATGTGATACCTTCAAAGCGCATACACTATGAGTAACTTACGGTGCGGCTGGGTTACTGAACGCAAATACTTGATAAAGCCTCAGCAAATTAAACAGCAACTCTCTTCATCATCAAACCAGATAGTGCTTGTAGTATACTATGGTGATTTGCTATCTAAGGAATCATTGAATGGAATAACATTGCTTTTGAAACTATGCATCTAAACTCGTAAAAGGATCCATTTTCAAGAATCTTACATAGCATTAAGAATTGTAGAAAGCTGCATTTAGCCGAAGCCAAATTTTTAGAAGGGAATAAAATATCATAATTAAAGTTGGAGGAGACGTATTCCTCTCCAACGTGCGCGACCAATTCCAGAGACTCATGAATCTCTGAGACAGTAAACGTTGGAACTCCTTAAAAATCAGTCAATTTGCCATGGAAGGAACTACAATTGAGATAGGAAAACAAAAGAATCAAATTACCTCATTCAGCTTATCATCATCTTCTGAGTCCTTGAATGTAAAAATTTAGCATTATTGCAAAAAATTGTCGTCATGGCTCATTCAGTATTATACACTCGATGTCAAAATTACTGCACAGGTTGTTCAAAATGGCTGCCACTATATCAAGATTTTTCACAGGTTGTCTGCAGCCAGGCATTTCACTGCATTATCATATTCCTTATGATTATAACTTGGCAGCTAGCGACAAGTACAATGAATCAGTATTTGCATCTCTTCTGCTTTTAAAACTTCTAGCAAAGATATGTGCTTAAATCAAAAGAAGTTTCCTGCAAAGATCAACTTCTTGTTAAGACATAGAAAAACCGTCCTTCTTACTTGGAAACAGCAAAGTCTTACGATGTTATGATGATGCTTGACTGAGAATCTATCAAAACGTCGGAACAACCGGTTCTTTTCAATCCAAACAAAAAGCTGGCCATCCAAAATAGTTTAGAGCAAGAATGGAACCAATTTCTTTCAAGGTTATCAAGAAACTCAAAATTTGAAAACTGTCAATTTATTTTAAATGAAGAATAGACGCTATCTTCGACCAAAACTCTATCTGGCAGCTTTAGTAAGGTACATTCTTATCAGGCAATGAGCGATATCTCTCAAAAAAAGGAGACAAAATATCTATCCTAAAAATTCAAGCTTTACATTACTAGCTGTCCATTTAAAGCAATGGAAGTATTGTAGAAATGCCCAAAAGAACATATTAAATAATATTCCATGCATATGCCGAGGCATTCATTCATTTTGCCTTGTTACTTCCTACAGTATTTGTCCTTTAGTTTTCCGCCATACTAACTCTGTGACGAATCTGTAGTTTCTGTATTTGAGCTCACCATTTCAGATCTTGCACTTACAATCAGTAATAGATATGTTCTATTTTTGTACTGAATCAAATACACTGAGGAAGATCTTCAATTTGGAATGCAACCTATACGTTCATTACCATACTCATAATCTATTCCATGTCATTCTATTTTCTCTTTTAGATTACCAAGAGTGTATTCCTAAAGACATTGACATGGAGAATGACTTTTTCTGTGAAGAATATAATTCTGCATGCACGTGTTTAGGGGCACTTTTAGTGACCGTTTCATGAGCATTGCATAATTTTCACTGCTATTCTCTGTCAGATCTAGGTTCTTTGGAACGTTGAAGAGCACAAAAACAAATGAAAAGTATTTGGTTTAGTGGAAGCGTACTGTCTATCTTCAACTCAAACATTAACTCCTTGTTACTCTTAACAACAAAAAACGATTGAGACTGTCCTTTCTACTCAGACGGGGGTATGAACAGGAGCTCATATTATACGAAAACCGCTAAATAAACAATTGCAAAACTTTTTTTGTAAAAAATTACTACATCAAAATTACTACATCTCACACTCTCCACCTCTTAATTTTAAGCAGTTTGTTAAAACTTGTAAATGAACAAGACAGTGTAAAAACACTATAAATAGTTCTTCAATCCTTTCGAAGATGCATCTTCGTCTTGATCTTCGAGCTTCATAAATCATTTCTTTCTATGGTATCTCGTGGTAGTACTACGTCCACGGATATCATTTCACACATACAGCGAAAGAAACGATAAGTCTGTTCTTTGATAAAGCATCTATTAAAATGCAATTTTCAAAATATGAGAGTCTTTCTCGTACATGAGGGCAAACCTCGTTAGGGCGATGTGAATGTTCGCAGTTTGTAAATAAATACAGTTATACTGTATATAAATATGTATGAAAAAATGAGGAGTCCTTTTCTCAACACAAACGAGTTTATATATGTTGGTACTAATCAAAACATAAAAGAACAGCTATAAGCAAAACATGAGTAGATATCTCGATCATTGTCTATTGTCAATGTAGAACACTTATGTAACATCCTCGCGAAATGTCCCATATTGGATACAATTGTCGCATTGTTGACGAGGGATAAAACTGTGGGTGAAACATGGGTAAAGGATGGTTTGAATAGATCCTTACAGGATGATACACGGGTGGTTTTGACGGTATTTGTAGCATACTCACAACAGGAAAAGAACGTGGACTACCGAGAGTTGCATATTGTAGATGTTCCGGAGGTCTGATCACGCGACGCGGTCGAAGGCGAACGTTAGGTGATGGGCTGGTTGGTATTGAGGTATCTGGTGATTGGAATGGTGTGTTTCTTGTATTGGAATCAATTATCGAGGGTGATTGAACACTAGACTCTTGTTCGATATTGGAAAACGCATTTGGATGCTCTAATACGTCAAGATTAGCATTAGGGTTTGATCCTTGGCGTACTTCGCATGGGTTAACCGGAGTAGGTGGGTGAGATCGACTTGACCGTTTTCTCAGCTTATCAGATGGGAAACAAACAACAAGCTCATCATCACTGGCGAGATCTTCCTGCAAATTCTTGTCATTGTCACCGTTGTTGACGGCTACAGGTGTTTTAGGACCTTTACGCGATCGTTTAGGTTCAACATGTGGGGGTGGTTCGAAAGGCAGTTCGTCACATGGCAGCAAAAGGTTCCGATGTAAAATCCGCAATCGTCCATTGGGATTCCGCTCTGAAACTACCTGGTACACTGGTGATTCTTCACCTGCACGCTCTACAATTTGGTATATGTCCTGTTCCCAATGCGATCGCAATTTTCCTGGTCCGCCTTTTTTATTCAAGTTTCGTACTAGAACACGACTTCCAGGCTCTAACACAGATGAACGAGCACGACGGTGATACTGTTCCTTACTTTGGTGTTGCAGGTTATGGGATCTTTTCGAAGCGAGCTGATAAGCCTCCTTCATTGCCGTACGCCACCGACGAGCGTATTCTGGATAACTTTCCCTACCTGTGCCGCTGGTAATGGGTTCGGTATTGAAAATAAGATCAATTGGCAACCGTGGGTGACGACCATACAACAAAAAGAAAGGCGAAAATCCGGTGGTAGCATGTCTTGTGCAATTGTATGCATGTACAACTTTACCGAGGTAGTCACGCCATCGAGATTTCTTTTGTTCAGGGAGTGTACGAAGCATTCCGAGAAGTGTTTGGCTGAAATGCTCCACCTGGCCGTTCCCTTGTGGGTGGTATGGTGTTGTGCGTGAGTGACGTACTCCACAGAGTTTTTCTAAACATCCTAATAGTTGGTTCTCGAACTCACCGCCTTGATCATGGTGAATACGGGAAGGGTAACCAAACTTCAGAACAAAATCATTGTAGATCTTTTCCGCAACTGTATGTGCCGATTTGTTTTTCGTGGCATAGGCTTGAGCATAACGCGTGAAATGATCCATTAATACAAGTATGTATTCATATCCACCAACACTACGTTCAAGGTGAACAAAATCGATTGAGATGAACTCGAAAGGTTGTGTTGTAACAATATTTGTCAGAGGGGCTTTTGTTGGTACATTTGGACGTCTTTGTTTCAAACATGTGCATACACGGGTCGTATAATGGTCAATATCGTTACGCATACCGGGCCAATAAACTCGTTGCCTTGCAAGTTGGAAAACTCTCTCGCTACCTAGATGGCCCAATTCATCATGTAATTCGCGGTAAACTAGGGCATGAAATTTTTTTGGCAATACTATCTGATTGTATTCGCTAGTTTTACGTCGAATAACTCCATTAGAATCAATGTGAAGCTTGTCCCAATCTCGCAAGAGCATTTTGGCAGTACGGGGTACAAAAATCCGTTCGTTGTGACTGGGTTTTGAACCTATCTCCTTTAATCGAATCACGCTGGAGATTGCTGGATCCTGCAGTTGAGCATTTTTTAAATCTGTTAGATCGAAACGTGCGACAGAAGCTGGTTTTAGATATTCATTGGCTTGGAGCCTAACATTTTCATCAGATATAGATAGGGCAAAGACCCATGGGTGTTCATTTTGTACTGACGCAGCAGATGTTGTTGCTGTATAAACTGCTGCAGTAATTTCCTCAGTACATTCACTAA
>WIPJ01000114.1:381317-392698 GCA_018155075.1 Cassiopea andromeda
GAAATACGCCACTGGGATGGCAAAAATTGCACGTGCCATATCTGCACATAGGCAAGGAGGAACGTTAATTTATCCATTATTGTCTTTAAAATTTTTGTAGTTAAGTTTTACATTTTAGGTTAGCAGTTGGTTTGAATTAGTATTAGTATTTTTTGTAAATTACTTTATTACTATGTATTAACCAACTTTAAATATATGTGAAAAATGAAAATTCAACTGCCTATAGTCAATACATAATCGCAGAGTTCCGTCCTTCTTTCTTACACAAACAACAGGACTCGAGTAATGAGAACGTGATTTAGTAATGAAACCTTTATTCAGTAAATCTTCAATGTATTGTTTTACTTCTGGGTACAATAGCTTTGGAATTGAGTTGTAAGGTTTTTGTACTGAACAATCATCAGAAAGATTAATTGGTAGTTGTAAACCTGTCGCACAGCCTATTTCTCTATCTCCTTGCGCAAATGAGTCAGATTCTTCTAAAAGAACTTTGTATACACTTTGTTTTTGCTCGGCGGACAAAAAACTGAGGTCAAATTGATTCAAAAATTCATTGTTTTCAGCAGAAATGTTTACAGGCGCTGTTTCTACTTTAATTCGTTCATTTTGCTCCATTTTCGTGTTCAGGGGTGGGGTTTCTTCACCATCAAGACGAGGTTCATTTTTCAGTTTCACTGATATGGGTGTCGCCGACTTAACAAGTTCGACATGACCTAAAGCGCTTCTACCATTCAGTGTTATTGCATGTTCAGATGAATTGTAAACTTCGATATTAATACGAAAAGAATAACCTTTTGGCAACGTAAATAGAGTTTCTTTAAGTTCCAAACCCGTAGGTAGAGTTCCGCTTTCATCAGGGACAAAAAGTACTTTTGTTTTAGCATCACAAGTTTCTGCATTTCCCCGACAAGTAATTTTCGAATACCGCTTAGCTGGTATTACAATTGCCCATTTTGGAGATTTTATTGTGGCCAATTCATGGTCCTGTTCCTCGCAAATAATATCGATAATATCTTGGACGACCCCTTTTATGGGTTGTTCAAAAGATTCTTGAATGGTGGTTACAATTACAGTATTTCTAGCAGCATTATCAGCAGTGCTCATACAACACGACTTGAAAATTTGCTCAATTACGTTATAACCAATAATAGGGTTTGTCATGCTGGTGTTTGAGACGAGAAAGGGTACCGTTAAAACATCTCCCTCTGGCACATTTGATAATTCGAAAGTAAGTTCTGCAAATCCAACGAAAGGCACGGGAGTATTGTTAGCAGAACGTAAATCTAGCAAATCCTCAGAGTCAAGTAATTCAGTCAAATTTCGTATCTTTAGAGATGGAAAATTTTCTTTCACGAATTTACGCGATATCAAAGAGACTTGTGACCCCGTATCCCACAGTACACTTGTGTTTTACTATTAAGTTTACAATTAACAATACACTTCTTTCCGACAAGACTTGAAAGGCGAATTTGTTGCTTTGGAGGTAAGTGGCATATACAACTGTTTGTTACACTCTCTAAAGAGTTCGAATCGCTGGGGCCTTGGGCCAAGAGATGTAAAGACTTACAAATAGGAGCATGCCTAGTCCAATACTTACGTTGACAAGTTGGGCTACAATAACAAACAATACGACAATGATTGCAAAGGATATATTCAAATGTTGAAGTTTCTTTATTGCCGCAGTACCCGCAAAACTTTAAATGGGACTGGTTATTCTCAGCTACACCCTGTCCCTCTGATGCAGCCGCATCCAGTTTCCCTGTTTTGGTCTCTTTTGCTTGCAGCCCCGCGCAAAATGCTCGTTAGGTCCGCAGACAAAACAGTGATCGCACCTTTCAGCATGGCCCTTCCCTAAACAAGACTCACAGGCAGACGGGGGCTTTGCTGAATTCCTTGTTTTTCCTGGGGTCTCTAGTTTTTGAGCCGTCATCGCTTCTTTAATCATTGCTACATCAGCTTTTACAGCTTCAAGCGACGTCATGAGCTTATTTGTCTTCGTAACTTTCGTATCCTTTATTGTTTGTTTGTCAGAAACTTCTGTGCTAAGAACGGTTGCTTGATTCTGCCTAGCAGGGCGCCTCCTAGATCCTAATTTGTTACTCCTCTCACTCTCAGTCGTCATGGCAACATTCATTTCTCGGATTAAAACTTCATCGGAAACATTGGGCGTTTCTAGGTAGAGGCGCATGCGTGTTCGTATAGCATCGTCAGCCAAGCCTGTTTCTACCGCGTTAATAAACACACTTTGAATTAAATTTGCATCATATCTAATTCGCGACTGCTTTTCCTCACTTGCAATGAGAATTTGCTGTCTAATTCTTAGGGCTCTCATCAAAAAGTTTATAGGCGTTTCATTAGATTCCTGTACAATGTTTGATAATTCTTGATAAGCCTCTGTGGCAGATTTTTCGCAATAATGACTGCGTAAAATTTGACGAAAATTCTTGTAATTTAAGGTTTTTCATCCCCTCCAAATACGATTTTAGATGGAGTTGGGGGGAGACAGCATTTATAACCGCATCTACAATTTCACTTTCGGGAAACCCCTCTTCAATCGAACTGTCGATTTGCTTATTTAGGCTAGTAAATGAGAGACGATTCCTTTCATTTGAAATGATCCCTTGAATTTTGAAATCCTTCAAACGGAAGAAATTGGGAGTTTGCATCAAAGAGTTTAAAGGATTAACGAAGTTCATACCTTTCTTATTATGTCCGGGTGGTGATGGGCTGTGTACTGGGGGTGGAACTGTGACGTTTGAGGGCTGGCTTAGATTGTGAATACGTTGTTTTGATAGTGCAAGTTTCTCCTCCTGTATCTGCAGTGATTTCTGAAATTCCTCCTGCAATATGGTGAACTCTTGCTTCGCTCTATCTAATTCTTCATTTATGACATCACTAGTGCTACTCCTTTGGTCCTCTGCACTTAATTCGTCGAGGGGTAGAAGTTCTTCTTTGAGGAATTCTAGTAGGTCACTCATCTTCTTCATGATCGCTGCATTTGCCTCCGACTCTTCTTGATCTAACGTTGCAGTGATTTTATCCAATTCATCCCGTATCTGGTTGATTATTTGCCTTTTCGTTCCTCCTGTTCCCGTTAGCCTTAACATTGATGAAACGTCACGCAATTTGGCATCCGTGGCACTGTAAAGCATGGCATCAATTGACAACTGTAGCTCCTCTGCCATCGTCTAAGAGCTCTTTTTATCCTTAGCCAGTACCTTTTCTAACTGTCACGCTGCTCCAATCCTTAGTTTCAACTAGTTAATATTGAACAAGGCGCATACCTAGACCTGTATGAGGTTGACCTTCAACCACAAAACTACCCTCTGCTACCAAAATGTCAGATCTAGGTTCTTTGGAACGTTGAAGAGCACAAAAACAAATGAAAAGTATTTGGTTTAGTGGAAGCGTACTGTCTATCTTCAACTCAAACATTAACTCCTTGTTACTCTTAACAACAAAAAACGATTGAGACTGTCCTTTCTACTCAGACGGGGGTATGAGCAGGAGCTCATATTATACGCATACCGCTAAATAAACAATTGCAAAACTTTTTTTGTAAAAAATTACTACATCAAAATTACTACATCTTACATCTCTACTGTCAAAAAATGTTTTCGTGTGAAGATGTTACACAATTTCCTTGATTTCATCTACCTGCTGCTTTTCACAGAGTAGGAGTTTTCTTTGTGTATGATAACAAAAAGTGGTGTTCTGGATTCAACTATGATTGAATTATTTAGTTCATTCAAGGTAGAGCTTTACAGTTTAAATTGAATAGCAACAAGGATGGCCCATTATCCAGAAAGGCACTGATTAAATTGACTTCGGACGCCATAATTCAGCGGTCCAAAACTCAATAACATGCACATTGCCTGGGGCTAATGTTTTCTAAACTAAGAGGTGATGCACCAAATTCTGTGTCTGGTTCATAACATTTGGCACAAAGCCAATAGCGCTAAATGTTCTTAAAAAACTATCTCAAAATTGACTTATTTTGCCCCTTGGGCTCCATTGATATATTCAAGTCTTTCAATGAGACGCATACGATCGCTCGCGAGCGCGCAGTCATGTGCGCAATATGTCCCGCACGTTTGATCTGCCACGCATGCAAAGTTTTTCTTTTCACTGTTAGAGAGTAATTTCATCTCACTTTTCATGATAATCTTTTCATTTCATCTTAGTGCATGATACCACCTAAGATGCAAGAATCTGTTTCTACTAATCTTGTACATGCATGCTAAATGAAATGCACGCCAAATAAAGAAATTTACAATATTATTATTATTATTATTATTATTATTTCAATTCTTTAAAGACGGTGGCCCATTCAGCTAAGCTGGTTTGCAAGGGGCCGTCTATTTACAAAGTAATAATAATAATAATATAAAATACAAATAAGGTTACAGGGAAATAGCAATCACTTCCTAGCAATAGCTTTATCATTCCAGCATTATGCACAACTCTCATAATGTGTGGTATGAGTTGCATATGATAATGCTTGTCTTCAGATTGTTTACAACTTTTTTTAAACTTCATAGATTATATCTCGCTAAATACTACAAATGCAAACCTCACTAAAAAGGCAATCTGTACTTAGCTGGCTTACAAATGTAAACAATTTTTTATAAAAATAACAACTATGTACAATGGTAAACTCACTATTACAGGTAGTTTACTATTGGCTACTTAAATTGACAAACGTGTTAGAAGCTAGTAGTTCATAAGTTCTGGGTTACACCATTCTCTATCGCGACAGCAGAAGATAAAATACAAAGTCTTAATTGCGACATTCATTATTCTTTTAATTATGAAGCTCGTCTGGTCAGTGGTCATTTCTAAATCCTTCATCATGCTAATAAAATCGGAAGAAGATTTATCGAATAATCCAAGTGAACTATAGATAAATTGACAAATTTGACACGTTGGTAATTATCTATCAGCTGATATACAAGTTCAAAGTACTTGAGTTGTTTTCGATTTGCATTTTTGGTCAAACTACAATACCCGCCAAAAGTCGTGGGACACTTTGCAAATTTTTAATCTGGACGGCACATTCGGCCCCCTCCTCCACCAAAACAATGTTGGTTTTTGAGTGAAGTACATGCGGTACCGGAAAAACTTTTCGTGCTCAGTAACGCCAAATGTCTCAGGAACAGACCAACATTGTTTTAGGGGGAAGGGGGTGCGTAGAAGGCGTAGTGATTGAAATGCTGAGAAGGCTATAGTTTTTCAAAATTATTTGAAAGTGTCCCAGGGACATTTAGCAAGTATTGTAGATTCAACGCCTACTGTTAACTCAACAATGTAAAAGCACTTGTTTTGAAAATGTAAGACGAGGTCAGGGCGAAGAGAATCGCCTGAAATGACAGAAGGAGAAATAAAACCTGGGTTATCTGCATAGAGAGAAGAATTTGGAATAGACTGTAATGTCTTAACTATGAAATGAAGAATGGAACCATGTCGCAATGTACAGTGATCCTGTGTGAGATAAGTTTGACAGCCAGCTATGATATGTAAGAGTGATTCTCACTGAAAACAGAAGGACCAATGTCTTAGCTATGAAATGAAGAATGGAATCATGTGTGAAATAAGTTTGACAGCCAGCTATAATATGTAAGAGTGACTCTGACTGAAAACAGAAGGAACAATCGAATGTCGGTGATAAACCCCATTTGTGCAGATTGGAACGAGTTGGCAGTGTATTATTGATGTACAGGACTGGGAAATTAAATAAATTCTTTGGAAGTCTGCTTTGGAATGATGACCGTGCAGAGGTTAATTTAAGTGTGGATTGTTGTGAAATGATAGAAAAGAACCAACCCTGCGAGATGAGGTCGTTTTGAAGTTTCATTTCATGCTCACTGCGCACGGCCTTTAAAACTTCCTTCGTATTTTTGTACATATCATATTGCACGTTCTTATTATTACTGGTATTTTTCCAAAGATTCCTTATAGCTTCATTAGGGGATGACTTAAGTGCATTACGGTGAACAATTTGACACTGTAAATTTCGTTGATGGAAGAATGATATCAAGGCCAAACTTTTCACGAGGGAGAAGTATATTGCTAAGAGTTGAAGAGATGGGTAGATCAAGCCATTTACGGATACTGTGAGAGATAGTATTATCCAGATGTTGAATTATCCACGTCTTAGAAAGGTCACAGACTGTAAGATCCCAAGAGATTCTAGATAATAAATAGCGGTTATACAGCAGTAACCTGTTTTTAGGATGCAAAGGGAGAGAATCAATGGTGTTCAGTGTTGATGTAACCAAGTGGGAAAATTCTGTTTTATGCAATTGATTAGACATTTGAAAGTCAAAATGACGCCAAAGGTAACGGAAAGAATCGTCAAGTTTAACACAAGGTACAAACTCTTTATTGATGAAAAGTTTTGGTTGGATCTGAGCAGGTTTTAAAGAAACCTTTTTGATACCAAAAGTACAACACTTATCCACACGAATAATCATGCCAGCCCATTGACACCAAATAGTGAAGTGATTTAAAAGCATTTGATTTTCTTGCTCTTGTCTGCTTATTACTGCAGCATCGTCTGCAAATTGCAACCACTGAGTAGGAGTGAAAGACAAACCATGGACGCTCTTCAAGCAGAAACCGAGTTGGCAAAATTTCTCAGGCCTAATATGCTGAATGAAAGTATTAAAACACATGTTGAACAAGAGGGGACTAAGACAGTCACCCCTGTAGTACACCACGCTCAACAGTAATATATGGAGTAGTGTTTGGAAACCCCTATATACTTTTAACCATTGACACCAAATAGTGAAGTGATTTAAAAGCATTTGATTTTTATATATGTGTGGAAGGATATGATGGTATTTTAGAACTTCAATTTAAGATTATGGTGAACTTCTCCAAAAGCATTTTTGAGATCTAACAAAGTAATAATTAGTGATCATTGTTTGAGACGGGCATTATTGATTATGTGCGCCATTTGAGCAGTGTGCTCTAAGGCTCCAGAAAGCTTAGGAGTGAAGCCCTTTTGAATTATATGTTCAATGTAATTGTTATCTGCAAGAAATTGAAAGATTTTATTATGAAGACAAGACGTAAATAACTTTAATGGTATGGACACTAGCGTTATAGGTCGGAAATTTGCAGGGTTGTCTTGGTCTCCCTTTTTGTGGACAAGAATTGTGCAGGCTTTTTTCCAATCAGACAGAACAACACCGCTCATCCATGCAGCATGAATAATCTCTGTCAGATAAGAGCAAAGATACGGACATTTCTTAAAGCATATGATAGAAATTTGGACGAGGGGGCAGGGGGAGCCAGACGATTTCATCTTACGAATCGCGTTAGTGACTTGTTGATATGTAGGGGCATCCAGATTGAATGGAGTTTGTGGGGCTGAAAAGCTCAGAATCTATGCAGGAATATGAACAAGCTTTGTTAGTAGATATTGCAGAGAAAGATATTCTGAAGTAACCTAAACACTGCGCCTTACTGACTGTTGGAAGAATGCTGTTTTGCTTTTGAAATACTTGTTCTACAAAGCCCCAGAAATTTCTTTTGATGCTTTTGTCGCAATCTATTTCCTGAAAATCCCGGTGGCTGATGCCATTGTTTTGATCTTTTTTACTTAGCCTATATCGAATCTGTCGCGATACAAATTTTAAGTTGTTTTCATTATTTCTTCAACTCTTTTATGGAGAAATCTCGTAAAATAATTTACATAGCAAGGAAAGGAGGCAGAGGTTTGATAGAGATAAAGAATGCATATAAAGTAGCTATAGTAGGGCTAAACTATTATCTTGAAAATAGGAACACTGTGTCAAGCAATATGATTATTATGCATGAGAATACAAAGGCAAAGTACTCAATCAGTAAAATAGCCAAAAATATTGTAGAGGAAATGACAGATTTGAATTTTACACCTAATCCAAACAAAAGAACAGCAGAAAATGCAAAAATCTTAAAACACGAAATAAAGAAAGACCTTGTGAAGAAAAAGATTAATAGGTGGCATAGTAAACCATTACATGGAAAGTACCCTTCGCTTATTAGGAATCCGTACGTTTATTTTTAAAATACAAACAACTGGCTCAGATCAGACATCAAAGGTGAAACAGAAGGATTATTGATAGCAGCTCAAGACCAGGCTCTATATACGCGAAATTATCAGAAAAATATAGTTGGCAATGAAATTGATAGTAGATGCAGAATGTATTACAAGGAATCCGAAACAATTGATCATATAATATCAGGATGTGAAGTATTAGCAAAGGCAGAATATGTTGACAGACACAATAAGGCTGCAGCATACCTACATTGGAATATTTGTAACGACCTAGGAATCAGAACATCAGACAGATGGTATGACCACCAACCAGACACTGTAACTAATACTGAAACACACACAGTGCTTTGGGACATGGCAGTTCAAACGGATAGAAATATAAGTGCGAATGGGCCTGATATCATAATCAAAGACAAAATGAACTCAACTTGCAAGCTGATTGATATGACTGTACCTTGTGATAAGAATGTATCGTGAAAAGAAATTGAAAAAAAAATGAACATACAAATCTTGAAATAGAGATACAAAGGATGTGGAAAATGAAAACAGAGGTAATACCCATTGTGATAGGAGCACTTGGTACCATCAAAAAAGGAATGGACAATAACATTAGAAAAGTTTCAGAAAATTTGAATATTAAATCACTTCAAAAGACATGTCTACTAGGGACCGCAAGGATCCTTCGTAAAGTACTAAGTATCTGAACTTCAAGACATGAAATTCTCTAGGAGTATTGTTTACACCCGGGCAGTGAAAAGCAAGCAGTATGAACTGTGACATTTAGTGGTAGAGTAATAATAATAATAATAATTACAAGACACCACACGCTGGGAAATGGTATGATCATAAAAAGCCACCAGTTGTAAGAGAAAACACCACGATACTATGGGACTTCCCAATAAATACAGATAGAACAATACAAGCAAACAGGCCAGATATAGTCATCAAGGATTACATAAGCAGAACTTACAAATATCTTGGAATAAACGAAGATGACGGTATACAATATTCAAAAATGAAAGAACATCCGGAAAGAGTCTTACAGGAGAACACGAATGGCCCTTAACAGTGAATTGAATGCTATCAACAACATCGAAGCAATTAACACCGTAGCCATACCTGCTGTAACTTATGGCTTTAACATTATCAACTGGACAGCTCAAGATATGAAGAATTTATACAGAAAGACTAAGAAAAATCTTACTAAGGGACGAATGCACCATCCAAAGTCAGATGTAGACTGAATGTATTTACCAAGATCATCTGGTGGTAGAGGTTTAATAGAAATAGAAACAGCTTACAAGACAACAACAATTGGCCTAGCAACTTATGTAGAACAATCTACAGATCCATTCCTAATGCTAGTTAACCAACATGAATTCAATAAAAAAGTCATACTCAATAAGAAGTTATGCTAGTAAATTTACACTAGAACTGAATTTGAATTGGATAGAACAAAAAAATGAGACAGTAACTGAGCATGCAAAGAGGGTGAGGCAACAAGCAAAAGCCCAGGCGCTAGATACTATCAAAAGGAAGTGGGAAGGTAAAGCTATGCATGGACACAATCTATCGCGAATCATGGAAGCTGATGTAGACTATAAGCAAACAAACAAGTGACTAAAAGGAACTGAACTAAAAGCAGAAACTGAAGGTCTTATAATTGCTGCCCAAGACCAAAGCTTAGCCACCCGATTGTACCATCATAGAATCATCAAAGACAGAACAAACCCACTGTGTCGATTATGCAACAAGTGAGACGAAAGTATCGACCATATTATATCGGGATGCCCCGAGTTAGCCAAGACAGATTACATCAAGAGGCATAACAACGCCGCAGCTTATATGCACTGGAAAATCCTAAACCATTGCAACATCAACACAACTACTAAATGGTACAACCACCAATCAGAAACAGTCACAGAAAATGAAAATGTGACGATACTCTGGGATATGCAAGTACACACTGATAGAACTAGCAGTACTAATAAACCTGAGATCATCATCATAGATAAGCAAGAAATGACGTTTATGCTCATAGATATGGCAGTCCCATTTGATCGAAATACATCAATCAAACTAGCTGAGAAACTTTCTAAGTAGAAAGATTTGGAAACAGAAATAACAAAAATGTGGGGAATGAAGACAAATTGTGCCAGTAGTCATCGGAGCACTAGGAGTAGTCAAGAAAGGCATTGAAAAGCAAATAGACAAAATAACGGGAAATATCAACGTTGCAGAATTGCAAAAGATCGCTCTATTTGAGTCAGCGCACATCCTACGAAGAGTGCTTTCAATGAAGTAGAAGTAAAGACAATGGCTCTCCACTAGAGCCCAAGAACCTGGATTGGATCCAGTGATAGTCGTGAAATTACACAAACAATCTAGAAACTTCAGAGATAATAATAAAAAGAGCTATATTTTCACAATTTTGTGTCAGTAGGAGAGGAGTACTGGGTCAGTCCATGGTTTGTTTCTCATGCACAAATGTAATACGTGTTGATTGTTGTCATTTTAATTGCTATATAGTTGGGGTGAGGTTTTTCAATGCCTAGCTCCTTGCATATGTCAAGAAATGATTCAGATGCTTGACCAAGAATACCTTCCATTAATATCTTCCATTATTTGACAAAATTGTATTTCAAATAAATTTCGCACGCAAATAAGCCTACGCGCGTGAACAACGCGCGTCCGATTCATTTTATTTCATCTAATATACTTAAGGACGGTCACCTTTCAGCAATGAAGCTGATTTTCAAGGGGACCTCAGCATAACTACTTGCAATAAATCGAAAAACAATTGAAAAGGTAAAGATAAACATATAAACACCATAAATACAAAAAAACATTAAAATCTATTCACTCATTGAAAGTCCTGCATATTGTAGCTTCTTGCAGTCACTCGATTGTTAGTTTTATAATCCTTGAAGATAATTAGTTCAGGTTTTTAATCAACAGTTGCTTCAATCAGTGAAAAGTACGAAATGCTGACACGATGCGAGTTGAATTGTGTATCAAATTTCACTGACATAGTTCCGCTATGATGAAATTGAGAAACCTGTGAAATTCTTTTGAGCCCTATCATATCAGCTTTAAGAATTTTCTACTTTTCTATATTATTTCCAGGATTAAAAGAAAACCAGCTGTGTTTCTTTCTGCATGCACATACAAGAGGCCTCATAAACAAAACTATTATGAATTTCGCAATTTATAGGCAGTTTTACGAGTCTCTTTTTACGTTTCTCTTATTTCAAGCATTCTTGGCTCCTTACTGTGATATATAAATATATATATATATAAATATATATATATAAATATATATATATATATAAATATA
>WIPJ01000114.1:395706-426323 GCA_018155075.1 Cassiopea andromeda
ATTGTCAATATATATATATATATATATCTATATATATATATATATATTCATCTACAGATGTTTTAAGCATCTATAGCTTTCAGTGGGTCCAAGTGTAAAAACTAACGCAAATTGTTAAGTTATGTAAACACAATGGCCATTATAAACTACTTATTATCTCCTGAGCTTTGCAAATGTACTTAGGTATTATATCAATAACAGAAAGTATCCATTATCATGCATGCACATAAAAGGGTCTAAGCAATGGAAAGAAGTTGAACTTACCTCTTCTAAATCTAAAAGATCTGCTTGGACATGTCTCAATTTTGACCTCACTTCTTTTAACCGCAATCTCATCTCTTTCAGCTTTGACATGTCCGGTTTGCGTGAAATCCATATTTCAACATCATCCTTTGAAAGAACCAAAATGGATTACTCTACGACACTCAACGATGCAATATCCAAGGAAACTCAAATATGAAATATTATCAAGTTAAATTTCAACTAAGTCCAGAGAAAGGTACCTATCACCAATATTGAAGCTTTTAAAGTGATTATGCATCCAAAATTTCGAACTTTAACTTTTTGCATTTTCTAATGCAACTTTTTCCAGTGATTATCATTTTGTTTCTTTTTTTTCAAACTTCATCATATATATCATATTAAAATCTACAAATACAAATCTCACTAAATAGGTAATTTGTATTTGGCTGGCTTACAATAATACACTAAATTTACAAAAATACATATGAAATAGATTACAATAAAAGAAAAATACACACTAAAGTATTTCAGTACAGAAGCAGTAGTAATATCAACTTATCAACTAGCTTGTTCAGTAGCTGAGAAGCTCTGGGTTGCACCATGGTTTGTTCCTCATGCAAAATATATAATAGGTCGTGCGAATAGCAATAGTAGATGGCTTGGAAATAATGAAATTGAGATGTTGATTATCAAAACCTAGTTTAGTACACATTGTGAGGAAGGATCCTGACGACTGACCAAATATGCCAGGACAACTTATGGAAAGATTGATGAATTCTATTGAGTTATAGTCATTGCTGAGATCAGCTACGAGGGAACGATATTTAAGTTCTTTGCGACGAGCATTGTTTGCTAGATTTGTCTCAAAGCCTACGGTTAATTCAATGATGTACAATTTATCATCGGTGGAAAGAATCATGTCAGGCCGAAGGCTATCACCCGTAATAATACAAGGAGAGAGTTAACCAGCAAGATCAACGTATAATTTTGATGAATTTACAGGAGCTAGGAAACGTAAAGCGGAATTATGTCTCCAAGTAAAACGGCCCTGGTCAAGATATGTTTTACAACCAGCTACAATGTGGAGTGGTGACTCAGGCTGAAGACAAAAGGAGCAGTCAGAAGTGTTTGAGAGGCCCCATAGATAAAGGTTCTGTCTAGTGGCGAGTGTATTGTTAAGGTATTTGATTGTGAAATTAAAGATATTGGCAGGTAACTTACTTTGAGCCTGAGACCAGAGTGAATTGACATTTTTTAAAGAATGAGCAAGAAGGAATGAAATAATGAACCCTTGTGATGGCAACCCGGTTTGGAGTCTCTGTATGTTCAGTAAGAATCGAATTCAGAACTTGCTTTGTATTTTTATATATGTCATATAGGATGTTGGACCCGCAGTTTGTATTTCTCCATACCTTTACTATGGCTTCATCCTTCGACAATTTCAATAAAGAACGGAGGACTGTTTGGCACTGCTGAAATTTAACAGAGGGCAGCTGCAATGCTAGATCAAACTTGTTGGAAGGGAGAACGATTGAACTTAAAGTGGCAGAAATGGGAAGCTCAAGCCACTGACGGATATATTTAGAGACAATGTTATCCAAGTTTTCTGAAATCCATGTCTTACCCAGATCTGTAACTGTGAAATGCCAAGAGATTTTGGTAAGGACGTAGCGATGGTACAGAAGTAGCTTATTTTTTGGATGAATATGCAAAGAGTCCACTGATTTTAACATAGTTTGAACGGAGGACTTAAGAACATCCTTATGATCCTTGTTATCCATATCAAAGTTGAAGAAGCGTCCAAGGTATTTGAAGGGCTCACCATTTTTAACAGGTGGCACTATTTTAGAGTTGATGAAAAGCTTTGGCTGGAATTGAAGTGAGGAAGTAGAAAACTGTTTAACTCCGAAAGCGATGCATTTGTCCACGCGAATTAACATACAGGCCCATTGACACCAGCGTGAGAAACAGTTTAGCAACAATTGATTTTCTCGCTCATTGGTAGTAATGACAGCAGCATCGTCAGCAAATTGAAACCAGTGAACCGGATGGAACAAGCGATCGGTTTCATCATGGGGAGAAAAGCCTAATTGATTGTATTTTTCTTGTTTAACAAATTGCATAAATGTATTAAAGCACATGTTGAATAATAGGGGGCTTAGGCAATCCCCTTGAAGCACTCCACGTTTGAAAGGAATAGCTGGAGTAGAGAAGCTGTCAGATATGATATAAGAATGGCATGGATTCCACTAGCAAGTCCTGCAAACGTAGTGGAGAACGGTACTGTGTGGCTGGTCTCCCGGACGGAATGAGCTGCACAAATGGTCAGCATACAGAGGGGAAATCCGTTCATACATGTCCACTCAAGGAAAAGACACCAAGCTTGGGTCAGGTTTGTCCGAAGACATAGGCCAAAGTGGAGCAGCACCAACTCGTCTTTTCTTTACTCTGACCACTTCGATGTGAACTGCTTTACGAAGAATCAGGAAATCGCCGCCAAACTTGAAATGAAAAGGAAGCTAAAGCCAGATGCTGTTGATTGATTTATCGTTGGTAGACACAGCAGATACCATTGATCAGTCACTGGCAGATAGAGCTAAAAGACAGGTGAGACTTATCTATGTGTTTGTTTTTAGACCCTGGTCAAGTAGTAACAATTAACAACGTTGAGGAAAACACGGCAAGGGGTAAAGGAAAACTATAATGCCACAGCAATGTATTTCAATTCCTTTCATGGACTATCCGTGATATGTGTTCAAAAATGGATGACACAATGGAGAAGGAAGAAATGTTCGCGATCGCTAATACTGTTTGTACCAGATGTCCAGTTTTGGAAAAGAAAATTGTATTCTATCAGAAAACGATCAGTTGGCCTGAAAGATCAAAGAGTAAATTAGAAGACTCTAATCAATGCAAACTCTACTTCATCTAACGCAGAAGCCATTACCCTACAAGTTGTACAGCTTTAACGCATTATCTATAGGTCCAAAGTGACTGTTTACAAAATTTGACAAGCTATGAGCTGCAATACGTAATAGAAACTTGTACTCATCATTCCTGAACTTGGATTTGCTTCTCAAATCAAGCCTCAAGTGTTTGTGGTAGCAGTCCATCTGGGTCATTGGCCTCGACATTTTCTTTATCTTGGGCATCCGAATCGTCAACTAGTAGCTTTCCGTGGCATGCACCTATTACCCTACACGTTGTACAAGTAGTAGTAGGCCTGGCTGTGCAAGCACACGGTCATCATTGCCATCATCTTCTAATTGATGATAAGTAGTTTCATCATAAAATGATGATTCACTATCACTGTTTGCTATTTTAATGAGCCGTAGCACGCCAAGACGAGAAGCTTTCTTACGCTTTGTTTATCAACTGATATAGGCCTAAAGAATGCACTCCGTTTGATCCTCGTTATGGCATCAAGCAATGGTTATCAAAACTCGCACCTAGTGCCTCAAAACAAGCGCTAATTTCTACACCTTTCTTGCCAGTAAGAACAAAAATAATATGATATTCATGCATTGGAAAGACCGAAGTTTCGATTTTAGCTAGAAAAGTATATTCGAAATTTCGATGCATAAGCACTTTAAATCACACCTTTCTCTTTTTATATTCTACTTTCAACTTCTCCCTAAAAGAGAAAAAAAGCAACAATGTACAAATCTTTTCACACAATGAGAGTCATCTTCATACAATTTCTCACGTTGACTGGCTAACAAATAATACACATTTATTTGGAGTTAACATGCTACATTATTATCGATCTGACCAAAACTGGTATCTCTGCAATCACAAAACGAAAACTTAAAACACTATACTGCAATTAACGTAATAACAACAAGGAATCCTGATAGTTGGGCGACAGTGAAACATCACTTCTACACACCTGATGGCTCTAATATCATTGAGCTCTTCATCAATTGCACGAACAATTGAAGATACAACATTTGAAACAATTTCTTGGCTTCTTCCATGAATATCCGCCTCCTAGGTGCAAGACATTGCATATGACATACATGAAGGCTGGTTCTCTTCACACATAGGATGGCACAAGCAGCGCTGATTTGGGAATACATAGTGCATTCTCTCAAGCAATCCCTCTGGAGAAGGAAATGATGTGCCCAAACCCACAACCGCACTGAAGAAAGTACTCATAACTAGTTAGTGCTCTTAGTATGCTTTCAACCTCTCTTTTCCCATTTACATCAACTCCCAAGGGCTGTTAAAAATTCAAAGATGTCCATTTTTGCTGATAATACGTGCCTTTACCACCAGTCTAGTGATATCCCTCAGCTACATGAGGCAATCGACGAGGACCTTACGCACGTTGAGAACTGGATAAAGGCAATAAGCTTTTACTCAATGTCTTGCATAATCACTCTATACTTATTTCCATGAAACCTAGCCTAAAAGCCCAAAAAACCAGAATCAGTCTTTAAGGCAAAAGATTCGAGAAAATGAATTTGAGGTTGTCAAGAAAACTAAACATCTCGGCGTATAGGGAGAGAATCCCTTGGCTGAAGGAGTATGCTAATGCAATTTCCAAAGTCTCAAAAGCAGTTGGGTGTTAAGGCATGCTAAGCCCCTCATAGTGATCTTGCAGGTAATCGGAGTCTGTTCCAGTTACATTAAGTTAGTGAACATAGAAAAGAAATTTGCCCATGTTTCTAGCTGTCAAAAAAATTAGTTGCACCTTTTAAAGCAAAAACGTTTAAAGGCGGGGCAAATATTTGTCATGTTTTCCTTTGATGGGGCAAAAAACAGTTGACTTAACCAAATGACGGGGCATAATCTTCTTGCAGGTACACAAAACTTTGTCTCCAGTCCCTGCTATGTTCATAAATAATGACCGCTCCCTAACCACCAATGCAACATAATGATTGCTTCTTCAGTGGGTATAACAACAAATAACATATTCCAACAACCTCTATTTCCTTAATTTCAACAGCAATTGCTCTTGTGTACTTTTCCATCAAATCATCAACAGTCTCGTCATTCTCAGACATGAAGCTGGAGTCGTCCTTCATGCTGAGATTCTGCAATGAATATTATCAATAAAGCTCAAGAATGCAAGACACGCTATAACCAGGGTCCAGGGAGTACATGTTCTAAGGGCATTGGGCAAATTAAGAGTTTCATGGGGCCTGCAGACTTTCATGCAAATACAATAATAATGACAAGTAATTGGGGACCTAAAACGAATAATGTCAAAAGGCCTAATCTATCACTGCAACATAACTTCTGTAAATCGCGTTACTACAGAATGTAAGACAGTGAAACAAAATACTTCTTGTTTTCTGTCCAGAACACAATAAAAAAAATATTTTGCGTGAAGCTTGGATTTGTGCATTTGACAAACAGTAAAATCCATTAGCAACGGATTCTCTGTTTTTGTAACTTATTAAAGGTTTCTCCATTCTCAAAGTGAAAAGTTGCAAAAAAGGATCATGTGCTTCGGCCGTAATTAAATTAATCCATATTGTAACAATCCATTGATGAGTGGAGAGTGCAGAGAAAGAGGTGCAGAGGGAACTTAAGAATAAAAAGTAGGAGGCTACCCCACCCCTAAGTCTCCCTTGCTACGGGCCTTATTCCATGATAATAAGGTTTTATCCAAACAGGCAATCCTGATCATTCTTCCTTCACTTAGGCGGCTACAGGCTAAAACTATAATGTACAATTCCAAAACATTCTGATGATCAAAATTTTGTGGTTGATCGTCCAACTTACATGTGGTGATAATCCATTCCATACCTGGGAAGAAATTCTTGCACGAGCGTCGGTTCGCACGTGCACCCTCGATTGCACGAGCGATTACTCTTAATTACTTGAAGTTGCACGCACGATCAAAGATTTGTGTGTCCGAAATAGAGTTTCTTATTGCTGAAGCATTCCAAATGTCGTATTTAGGATAAAACAGGGTAAAGCAGAGTTGCGAAAGCAAAAGGTGACAGTTACTAACGGTTGCAGTTGCGACAAAAAGTTGCTATTTGGCATATGTGATTGCAAGTTTGATAGTCATGTTGGTACGTGCAATTTTTCGCTCGTGCAAGGGATTTTGCACGTGTGTGGACACACGTACGTGCGATTGCACGTGTCTCCAAGCGTGGACTGATGATAATCCAGCAGTCTGTATTTCACGACCTGACGCTGAAGTTTGAGCTATGTGAGGTGCAATATCTGAGTGCTTACTAATAAACACTGCTCACATAGCAATCCAATTTTCATGGTTCAATAATTCGAAATTGTAAGTCTGCATTCCAATGTATGTATTTTCTAACTTGTTTCCATTACCAAGTGACATCTTATTTGAAAAATTTCTTACAGTTCAATGCTAGGCTACACTGGGGAAAGGGCACTGCTATCTATTACCTGTTTGAACTTCTCTATAATGCTTGTCAATAACGTGGAGCAATCATCTGCGTCATCTTGTCTCTTCCTGACACTTGCCAATTCTGCTTCCTGCAACAAAGCATTAGGAATACTCCAGCCTAAAGTATACTAAACAAACAATATTTTAAGTGAAAAATTCAACTTCGGGGCAACTACTATTTATGAAATTGTTCATTAACTAGAAACAGAATGGCACCCGTATTTTGAAATGAAATGCTAGGAGCTTTCCAAGACTTTTCAAGATGTGTTGCAGGGGCTTTCTAGAAAGATCTGACACTAGCGTGGTGGAATAGGATACATTGGATGGCCTGGTGAAATTTGGCACCTCTTTGGCAAGGTCTTGCTATGAACATCTTGCATACTACGTTGTTGGGCTAAGATAAATTTTCGTCTTCAAAAGGACCCTTGAATAGAAGTGTGGGGGTTTACCTCCTGGATAACATCTAAGGAGCATATTCTAACATGCCAGAAATGCCCCTTTGTAGAATAAGATAAGTATTGTGTTCGAATGGGGTAAAGTACTTGAGTTATCAAATGTCAACAGTATTTGAAAAAGGTGACTTAAAGGAGTCTTCCAGGAGATACTACATTCCCCAGAGGCAACTTCCAGGAGCACTTTCCAGGAGGCAAATTGCACTCCACAAGTTTACTACCAGCATTTCAGGAAAGATTTACCTGGTTTTCCCCAATATTTTCAGTGAAATCTTATTTCCCCCTGATTGTCTCTGATATTCCTATAGCGGGATATTGCAAATACACTGAAAGTAGAACAGCTGCTTTCTGAAACAGGCTGCTTCTCTTTGCAAATACGGCCAAGCAGCATCTTGTATATCAAACATTCTTTTACCTTTCTTATATATATATATATATATATATATATATATATATATATATATATATATATATATATATATATATATATACACACTCATTGACGTCCTCCTCATCCTCGTTACTTTTGCAGGAATAGAAAGGGATATCCTTCTAGCTCTTCTATAAGATGGATTATTGAGTACACACTGACTGTTGCTATATCTATTGGAGTCAGATTGGGTATTCTATAACATAGCGTTAGGAGCAATGAGTTCTAATTACCATATGAACACATATCTTGTGAAGGGCAGTAGATTCGCAGCTGGTCTCTGTGATAATTGCAAACATGCCTACTGCAAGTCTTCGGGGCGAAAAAGGAAATTTTATATGCACCCTTACTTTTAAAGTCAGGAATTGCAACTGACAATCATCATTACGATTCATTAGTAAACACATATAAAAATACTGCAGCAAAGGAATCAAAAATTATATTTCCATACATACATATTTGTTATACATTTATCTATTGCCCAATCACAGAAATTTTCTGTTCACACAACTACTCATACTGAATTTGCCAATATCTTTATGTAGCCAAACTCGAGTAGGTCGGATCGCTTGGGACCAGGTAAAATAGCCCGACTTATTCAAAGTTACGTTGCACACAAGTCGGATTCTGTTCGGCTTAAAAATGGAACTATTAGGGGTGTATGAGTGGAGTCAGCTTAGTCACAGCTACCAAGCGAAGAGCCATAAAAACTTCAAATCAAACTGCGGACAACGGTCTTAACTTAGTAGACACTTGTGTTTGGTGGTAAAAGGTGTGTGTGTACTTCTCACATGATTGCTACAGCCATCATTCAAATAAAAGATAGTATCAAGCATTTTCTTGCGTGCTCTGGTATTCAACTTTCATTTTCCTGTCTTGCCAGAATCTTGAACTCGATACTGAAACAGTGTCCCAATACTATACACCTCTAATCTTCACGCAAACTGTGGTTTGAGATCGAAGACTTATTTAACACTGCCGCTCTGGCAATGTTTTATGTGATTCAGAATTTCAAAGCATGTTTCCCTTATTTGAAATAATAATCAAGTTGTGCTTACAGGCAAAATGGATGAAGCGTGTCCTTCAGCATGTTTCATTCACGAGGACTATTGACATCAAAATTAAAAATCCAACTTATATAATACTATTTCCAGAGAGGATGTGTAAAAACTCTGACTTGCGCAAATATCCCACTTGTAAAATCCGGTTTACAAAAAGAAAAAATATCTATAGTATTTGTACCAAGTGGCCCTGGACTGTGAATATTTGTCCAACTTGTAAAATATACGACATAGGTGAGTACGACTTAGGCGAGTTTGACTGTATTTCCTACTAAGTGTGCACGTTATCTTTTCTTCCAAATCTGCGCTCTAGTATGTGAGTAACAAATCTGTAAAGATATGAAGCCCCATTCTATGAGTTAGCTTTTAATATATCTGGACACTGGAAGGTTGGGGGAAAACCTCCGGCTCCAGCTGCAATCCAATCCAGCACCCAGTGTATAGGAAAAGGTTCAAACACTCTAAATTACAATGGTGTATTAGCGAGTTGCTAATATTTACTCTAAATTTTTCCACGGAAGCCCCCCAAGCTGCACAGCACTATCAAAAATAGGCCTCTATGTTGCCAGTGTATGGCCCCGGGGAGGGGAGGTGTATCGTGACTTTGGCCAAACAGCCTAGAGAGTGACCTCTGCTGTAAGGACTTCCTACTGTGCACTCCTAAGTTAGCGGCTAAGCAATAAATAGCTTTAAGGGCGGGGATCTCAAAAATGTGACTTCCAAGAGTTTCCAAGGCGTTTCTACATAATACCCTTAAGATTAGTGGAATTCTACCTAATGATGTCAAGATTATAATATGGGAATAGAATGCAATGAAAATAATGAGAAACAAAGTAAATCCTACTAAATAAACATAAATTTATTATATAAAAATGCATGTATCAGGTGTTTACTACACTTATAAACAAAATAAGTCCATAAATGCGAAAAGTCCTGTAATCATGTTGCCTCTTACTTGTCTTCGGCAAAACAACTGAGTGCTTTTGCAAAGTAAAGTATAGGGCATCAGAAAGTAGAAATGCATGATCCTTAGAACATACTCGAAGCATGATAGTGATCATTACAAGTGGAGATTATTGCAGGAAGCTCTTACCCTCCAGTCATCGTAAGCACCAACAGCATCGGTTATGTTGATATTCCACTCTTCAAAAGACACAAAACTTTATGACAAGCTACTAATATCAAACAAAGGAATACTCTAATACACACAATATTTATAAAAGTGCAAAGTAGCTTCTCCTTCCAATACAATGCATTGACAGAACTTTACAAACCTTGCACATTTGATGACAATTCAAAGCTCTCTTCTATACGAGTGCGCAGATTCTGAAATTGTAGAGAAATGCAAAATAAGCAAACATAAGATAAGATAGATATAGAATGTGCATTTCTATATCATTTATGAGAGATCAGACATGCAAAAAGGCCGTCAATTATGTACCAATGACTATGACAAGGCGCCACTACAGTAACAGGCGACACTAATATTCGCGTTAAAAGCATTACAACCGACAGTGATATTTGATGAACAGCTCTAAAGCAGTAAACGCTTTTTGATTCAAAGTTTTTCAATACCACCTAGTTCTGTAAATAGATTTTAAGGTGAAGATTTGTGCAGCAAATACAACAACGGAAAAAGAAAGGGTCCAAGACACGATCCCTGTGGCATTCCTCTTTAACTTTTGAATCTGTACCACCTACCCAACAAAACTGTTTCCAGTTGGACAAGTATGCTGTAAACCAGGCAAGCTCACGCTGACAAACACCATAATGTTGTAGCTTTTGGCAGATAATGCTATGGTCAACTCAGGGTTTATACGGACTTTTTCACAAACATTCCCGACATTTACTTAAAAAGCACAAATTTTCCCTGATTTCTTTCGCGTAAACCTATATTTTTCAACTGACGTTTTCTGAAAAAACAACCCCCTGACATATGAAGTTAATATTAAACTATTGCCAGCTGACAGCCGCTACTTTAGCTCGATGCTAAAAACACCTTTGACTAGGGACTGCAAATGACAAGGCTAATCCACATTTCCTTGCATTGATCAAATTACAAAGCTTAGGATAAAAGAAAGCAAAGAATACATTTTAAATGTAAACTAAAAAGTAAACACTTCCTTGATGATGAAAAATGATATTCTTCTCCTGACCTACAGTACGAAAGTCTTATTTGCCCCCCACCGTTGCCTGTTTGCCTGACTTTCCCTGACATTCTTTGACTTTCCTTGGCCTAAGTGAAAAGGAGACTTGACCCCTGACTTTCCTTGACCGGAAAAATCCTGCAACTGTGCCGACATTATATAACCGCTTATTGTAAAGGAAAATACTTAAAATTAATACGCGTATCTTAATAAGCTCCGAGGTTAAGAAAAACATCCAAAATCAATAAGTGTCATCCCTCATACTAGGTATCTAAGAGAACAATTACTCAAGTAAAGCAAATCAATGAAACATTTGCTTAAAGTTATCTATCTGATCTCAAATATACATACAAATAGTAAACAATTTGAAAAAAATCCGAGATGATGTCATAGTTAGACGGTATTTTAAACTTTTGAACAAATAACTTTGGCGAAAACACTTTCAGACAAACATTTCACTATTTCCGACAAAATTTCGGCCTTTTTCATACTATTGGCACCTTTTGGCATGATAATTTCGATTATTATTGTGGCTATAATCACAGTGTGTATATCAAAATGTTCACTGGATGTTTTGTATCTTCCAAAGATCAAGTCATGACCCATGACCTCAAATCTCTAGAACCTTTCTGAGTATTCTAGCGGTCCCAAGCAGGGTTGACTTCTGAATCAGTTGAATCTTCATTGATGTTCCAATCTCTGTCAAGTAGCCATTGAAACTTTTCGTTACCGTCCCAGGGCACCAATTACAATGGGGACAACTTTCGTTTTGACATTCCAAAGCCTTTGCGATTCTCTCCTTAAATCATTATACTTCTCAATATTTTCTACTTCTTTCTGATGAACTCTTGCATCTCCTAGTATTGCTACATCAATAATAAAACAGATCTTATTACTCTTGTCATGTATTACTATGTCTGGTCTTCTGGCTTGAATTTCATCATTATTATTATTTTTAGAAAAAACATGCCCTTTAAATACCTTGGTAGATACTTCAATTTCCATATGGATAATAGCGATCATATGTCAATTCTTCTTGACACAATAAACGATCTGATGCTTAAAATTGATTGCCTACTCTGCCATCCAAAAAACAAACTTCTCCTTTATCATCGTTTTGTGCTATCGAAACTTGCTTGGCATTTGACTATTGCTGATCTTAGCAAAACTTGGATGGTTGATAATTTAGATAATGTAATTTCGAGGTGTGAGGCAGTAGCTAGATTTACCTATAAGCGCGACTTTCAGCTCTTTAATCTTAAAAACATCTAGATACGGAATAAATCTTATCCTTCCATCAATCAAGTTTATTGAATGCCAAACTATTATACGGAACGCTTTGAAATCTTCACCAAATCCTGACATTAAATCACTTTGGGTCGATACAAGCTATGGCACTAATCTTCAGTATGACCAATTCCAGAATACTAAACAAGTTTTGAAAGCTGTACAGCATGAGCACGAAGATCGCATCAAAAATACACTCCTTTCTCAAGGCTTGGTTATCTCATCTATTCTGAAATTTTCATGTCAGACAACTTCACGCTTTTGGTCAACTGTTCAACAAAATATGCCGAGAAATATTTTCAACTTCTCCATAAAATATCTCAACAACACTCTTCCAACTCGAAAAAATCTTTGCAAATGGTCCATTTCTCAATCGTCAGCATGTTCATTCTGCCTTCAATCAGAAACTTTACAACACGTGATATCTAGCTATAAATGCCACCTCCAAGAGGGGAGACACACTTGGCGCCATAACTCTGTCCTTCTCTACCTTGCTAATACATTTTCATCTCTTAGCCCATGCAAAGTCTATGCTGATTTTCCTTCTTTTACTTCTCCATGTTTGATTACCGGCGACTCCCCTCGTCCTGACCTTCTTTTAGTCACGGAGAATAGCGTACTCTACATTCTAGAACTTACACTAGGCTTCGAGACTAATATGCAGGTTAATAGTACAAGGAAATCCAATAAGTGCAGACTTATCAAGGACCTGTCCTCTACCTATAACAAAGTTACTTTATTAATCTCTCCATGGGTACTCTTGGTGTTATGGGCTCTTCATGTGATTCCTTTCTATCGTTGCCTCAGGATCTAAGCTTTGACAAACTTGTTCAGAAAAGAATTATTATGAAGACCATCAACATTGCTATTAGGACCCCATACTTCATCTTTTGCCAAAGAAATAAACCATGGAACAACCCAGAACTTCTGAACATTTAATTCCTTTTCTTATTATTTTACCTTTGAGTTATGTTGCATGTCTATTATTGTTATTATTTTGGTTACTTTTCACGTTTATTACAAACTAGCCAATGGTACACTAACATTATATGAGAGGTGTATTATTGTATGTAATAAATATATTCATACGAAAGTTTGAAAAAAACGTCAGCAATGGCGTACTGACGTCGTTGTGCACAGCTCTCAAGTTTCATAGCAAAATTGGACTTGGATTTACAATTACTGTCATTTATACTTCTCCTAATATCAATTTGGGTATAATATTTGCAATTACTATGTTTCGGTTAAGATTTATTTGGATTGTTGCTGTGTTTGTGGTTTGCTGTTACTGTGGAAAAGACTTCCAATCGATAGGCCGTCACAGATGGAAATGCAAAAAACGACTCGAAAATTCGACTGGCCCTAATGGTTGCATTAACATCACCCACGAAAGAGACTCTGGAGTAAAGGCAGTTTGTGAAATTATAAAATGTAGTTGTGGAAAAGAATGTAAAGGTGTTAAGGGGCTCAAAATGCACCAAAGGAGATGTCGGGTAAACGAAAACATGGATTTCGATCAACTGCCCGATTTTGAAAATTCAAATATAGGATCATGTGACGTTGCAAATGACAACCAGGAAGTGGCCATTGAATCATTACAAACGCTAATAGTAAAGCCTGGTGTCAAGTTACCAAGATAGAACGACAACTGGAGTGAAGCAAATAATTACTTTAAATCAACTTTCTCTAAACTTGAAGTTACGGCAGACTCGGTTAATGAAGCAATACAGTTTATGAACAACACAATTTATGATTTTTTTAAGGATAATTACGGCACAATTGACTCTGTTAATCAAGCTAACGGTCCATTTCATAAGTACAATCATTTAACCATTAAGCAACTAAAGCGAGAAGTAGCTCAACTTAAGCATCAGAATACCCCACTAACTGAAGTTAGGTACGTATCTCGCCTCCTTCGTTCCAAGCTTGGTAATTCTCCTGGTACTGCTAAATCAAATGATAGTGCCAGAAACTACGATCATATCTTACACAAAAATTTTTGGGGCTTCGTCAAAAATATTCTACAGAAGAGTAAGTCTGTTTTGCCTTCGTTCACACAAGACCACCGTACAAAATTTTTCCTTGACTTCTTCCGTGCAGTATTTCCGTAGAGAACTTTCAATACTCCAAGTTGGCTTCCATCTTTGCCTGAGCCTTCCACTCCTTTTGATCAGTCACCCCCGTCTTATGAAAAGATTACTACCATCGTCCGTAAAATGAAATCTTCTAGTTCCCCTTGCCCACTAGACAAGATATCTATAATATGTTTCAAAAGATGTCCATATTTTCGATCGCTTTTAACTAAAATTATTCGTGTTGTCTGGGAATCGGGTCGTGTACCAATGGAGTGGAAAAAAACGTGCACAGTTCTTGTTCACAAAAAGGGCAATAGTGATGACCCTGCTAATTTTAGGCCCATCACCCTTGAGTCGGTGCCACTACAAGTCCTTACTTCATGTCTACGTGACTCGTTTTTCTCATTTCTTAATCAAAATGAATTTATTGAGGCTGAAACCCAAAAGGATTTTACCCCCAAAGTAGCAAGAGTGCTAGAGCATACCTCCATGATGGCCAATATTATTGACAAAGCGCGCAAAAGTCAGAGGTCAGTAGTAATAACATTATTGGATCTCAAGAATGCCTTTGGCGAAGTACATCAAAATATAATCAAAGAGGTTCTGTTGTATCACCATATTCCTGATAAAACCCAAGCTTTAATTTCTAGTCTTTATGAAGGTTTTCACACAGCTGTTATAACTGATTATTACTCGACCCCTGCTATTCCTGTTCGACGTGGTGTTCTCCAAGGTGATTGCTTTAGCTCTTTATTATTTAACATGTGCGTCAACACTTTCATTCAATTCACTCGCCAAGAAAAATACAAGCACTGGCTTTAATTTGCAGATGATGCTGCTGTGGTCACAACAAAAGCGCGTGAGAATCAACTCCTTCTAAATTGTTTTACAAAATGGTGTCAGTGGTCTAATATGGTTATCAGAGTAGACAACTGCGTGACAATTGGCATTAAAAATGTTTCAACTCGCTCTCTTTAATATGGGCCTAAACTATTTGTCGACCATAAGACAGTACCCACTGTCAAATCAGGAGAATCATTTAAGTACTTGGGAAGATATTTCAAATATTGAAATGGACAACAAAGTTCATAAAGAAAAATTGCAATCCTCCCTTGTTGATATGCTGACTAATATTGATAGCCTTTCAATTCTACTGTAAAATAAATTACTCTTGTACCAAAGATATCTGCTCTCAAAACTCTCCTGGCATCTTACTGTTGCCAATCTAGCTAAGACGTGAGTAATTGAAAACCTGGATTCCATCACTATATGGTTCATACGCCAATGGTTGGATCTTCCTATTAGCGCTACTTTAAGTGGTATCATTCTTCCTTGCAACCAGTTGGGCCTAAATCTTCAACTTCCATCTGTAAAATTCATCCAATGCATAACTGTTTTACGTAATTCCCTAAGATCCTCCAAGAGCGATAACATTAAGTCTTTATGGAAAAGCACCAGTTGTAGTATGAATGTTCAATATGATTCATACAAAAATACCAAAGCAGATATTAAAAGCTGTACCCCAACAGTATACTAATAAGCTACAGTCACAACTAACATCTCAAGGCTTCATCACACGTTTTTCTTTATAAGGAAATCATTATTTTGCCTGAGCCTCAATTTTCTGAACTTTTCCCGAAATTGAGCCTGAGATTTTCTTAAATTTTTCTTAACTTTTACTGAAACAAACTGGCCAAAATGGTTTACACTTTCATTATTAATAATGTATACATGAATTTGAATTCCACCTTTAACATATTGAATGCAAAAACGAGGAAATACTTATTTTTTGCCTATAAAAACACTCAATTTTGGAAATTGAGCCTCGTGATTTTCTTACGATTTTCTTAAGATTTTGACGATTTGAGCCTCATTTTCTTATAAACTTTTTTCTTATAAAAAAACCTGTATCTCTTTTCTTTTGGAACACTCTATGAAATCGCTAAACTCTTTGTGGTCTTCTGCTTAGAGCAAGATACCTAAGAACATTTTTAACTTCTCTATAAGATATCTTAATAATACTCTTGCCAATCGGGTGAACCTTTACATATGGAAGCTCTCTCAATCTTCTGATTGCTCATTTTGCCTCTGTAATGAGTCTCTTTTTCATGTTGTCTCTGGCTGCAATTCATATCTTGAAGAGGGCCGTTACACATGGAGGCATAGCTCAGCATTACACTTTGTCGCCTCTAAATTACAAAGTGTGAGAAATTCCTCCCTATATGTTGACCTTCCTGGATTTCTCTCCGCTTGCAATATAACAGGAGATCAACTGCGTCCGGATATGTGATTGAGTTGACGGTTGAATTTGAAACCAATTTAAATAGCAATGCAGAGAGAAAACACGAAAAGTATCATCAACTTACTCGAGGTCTTTCGTCGGATTTTTATTGCGTCAAATTTATTAACCTGTCTCTTAGTGCTCTAGGAATTTTCGGCAAATCATGCGAGCCTTTTATAGACATGTGCAAAGAACTGGAGTTTGATAAGCAACACAGATTTCATAGTGCGAAAGCTATCTACAATCATTATCCGATCAACCTATTATACTTTGTATGCGTAACAAGCCCTGGACTAACCCTGACCCTCTAATATACTAACCGCTTGTAGAAAACTTTTATACTAAAATTTACATTCCTTATACTGTATTTTCTTTTCCTATAGTGTAATTTTTTTCATGCCAAGTCTGTCAAATGCAAGTTACCTAATTATAGCGAGATTTGTATGTGTGTTCTGTAATATTATATCATCATCAGAAGTTTAAAAAAACCATACTTGTTTCAGCATATGCTCAAGCAGTTATTATTGCTGTCTCTTCACCAGTTAAGAGGGTCATAACAAATGACCAAAGACTAACTGGACACGTACTTCCTACATCTCTAGCACCATCCTTAGAATCTTTGCCCTTCCTAACAAGGCAGTTTTTTGGACTACTCCAACACCTCCTGGTGTTCCAAGCTTTTCCATCAATTGTATAAAATCTTTAGTCACACTTCCAAGGGCACCTATCATAACAGGAACAACTTGTACTTTTTTCAATTGCCACAGTCTATTGATTTCCATTCGCAATTCCTGATACTTTTCAATTTTTTCTAATTCCTTTTCATGTTCTTTTTTATTTTTTTCTTTTCTGGAAATTGATATTAAATTAATATTTATAACACACTAAAATAGTTTGATTCAAATTCGATGGTAGCAAACCCCTCAAAATTTCAGGTAATGTTTCTTGGTTTTAAAAAGAATCAGAATCTGGCTTTGGAAATGAATGGTGACATAATAGCCAACTCCAGAGAAGTAAAACTACTTGGTGTCACAATTGATTCACAGCTGAATTTTAAAAGCCATATTAAGCTCTATGTGTGAAGGCCAATCGTAAAGTGAGTGCATTTGCTAGGGTTGCTAAATATATAGACTTCCAAAAAGCAAAATTACTGCATCAATCCTTTGTTGCGTCAATGTTCAAGTACTGCCCCTTGATTTGGATATTCTGTGGAAAAACAGTGAATGACATCATAAACAGAGCACACAAACGGGCATTTAGAACATTACTTGACGACCATGAATCCAACGTTCGAAGCTTTGTTAGCAAAGAACAACGAAAAAAATATCCATACTCAAAACCTTCGTATACTTATGATTGAGATAAATAAAACACTTAACAATACCAATCCACCCTTCATGCAGGAGCAGTTTATAAGAAAAGACGTCAAATTTGATCTCAGGACTACAGATTTACTACAAATTCCTGCTGCAAAAAGCATTACATTTGGTATTGATTCTATACAACTTCGAGGTAACCCATTGTGGAACAGCATGCCTTATTTAAATAAAAGAGCGTCATCAGCTGCTATATTAAAAAAGAACATGGGAAATTGGAATGGACGGAAATGTAACTGTTAATTTGTAGATAATGCTTCTTTATACTGCGCAATTTATAGAAGTTTTCGTTTTGTCTTCCAATTGTAACTAGTTGGTCTGAATTAGCTCGCACTCTTGAAATGTAAAGCTAGGAAAACATCAACTTAAAATAAATAGATTATTGTTATTATTTTGAGCAAATCGAGGATACAATCGATAGAAAATTGAAAAGTACTGAGCAGAGCTAGGGTACATACCCATGAATAAGAAATAAACGACAATATCAAAGCTTTTAACAGAAAATACGTCTTGCTAAGGTCCCAAATTGTCACATCAAAATGTACTTGTCCACCATGTTGTTAATGATTTTCAATGCGTATGTGCAGCTAAGTTAACTCGGCTCGAAACCTGTGCGTCTACATTACATTTTGATCAATAATGACGTAGATTAATCAAGCCCGGCCGAACCCAGGTTAAATGTTGCAGTGTAAACAGGACTTAAGAGAGTGAAAGAACAGTTCTCATGTAGAGTATCCACTAACTTGAGTTTTCAGTACATTTTCAGTGGAATTCTGAAATAAAAAATCTCAAGGATACCAGAAAAAGGTTCGATATATCAGGAGTTTGCTAAGGAGGGAGAATAATTTGGTAAAGTACTGAATTAGCTAAAAACCTTTGCACGGGCGTGTTTAGGCTGTCTCCAATTTTTGCACACAATTTCATACACCAAGCAAGCCCAATTCCAATGTTATTAGTGAAAATCAAAATCTTGCTCATTGCAATTTGTCCTCAAATCGCATCTGGCTATATATTTCGGTTAACCTTTCGGTCACTATTTGAAGCTTCATGCTCTGATGAGTGTCGGACGAAACAGCTTTCAGTATGTCAAAGGAATGTTGCCACCTTTTCATGCTGTAGTGAAATATTGCGGTAACTTGCACCACTTCCAACTTTTGAAGAACAGGAAAAAGAAGAATCAAGACAGTGAACAGAAGTTACACAAATACTACGATCGACAGTAACTTTTAATTCTCTTCTGCAACTGTGTGAACTGGGGTTCCTCGAGCCACTGGAAACATGGGCTGGAATTTTTCCTTAGGCTTCCGCTCCAGGAAAAGCTTGAAAGCCTTTGTTGTACTGTGAGGGTTGTTTAACTGCACATGAAATCACTTTTCATATATTTCAAAATATAAAATAAGAGAGTTTTGGGACTGACCACTCCAAATATATTCCAAGGCATAAGGTGGTCCAAGTTACTCCTATTTTCTGTAAAAGTGGCACAGGTGGAAGCAAGCGCTAAGTTAGTGAAAGCCACCATCAATTTTTTCAGTTTTTGATTTGATACTGTATAAGTTCATGTAATTCTCATCCATATTCCATGACAATCATTCATCTGGTAAAAATATGGCGTCCCATATCTGTCAAAAATATTGCGTCCCATTTTGAAAATGTAAAATCTGGACTGATGTTGGTGCTGACTAGTTTGCTTCCCACAGAAGCAGCCAAATCTATCATCTGGCTTTAAAACTTCTTTATCTGATAATTAGAACCATTAACTAAAAATGCAATAACTAATCTATGGTTTAGCTAGTACCTACACTGTAATATACATTACTCTTCTTCATACTTCCTTACCGGTCCAAGTTGACTGGCCCAAGTAACCCCAAATTACAGTACTCATTATGAGCAACTTTGAAATTATACTTAGGATTAAAAAATTCGGAAGCGACAACCTCCGGCAAACAAAGCTTTGAACAAAATAGCTTTCGGGCACGGTCTCATGCTGAAAAGCACAGCCTTTAGATGATCACTAAGAAACCCCCACCTTCACAAAAATTTCACTCCAACAGCAATCTGCACAAAGTGTTAGCGTACTTGTATCAATTAAAGCCAAAAAATATGCATAGTACCTGTAGTTCCTGTTCTCTTTGATTGATGTTTAAGGAGTGAATATCATCTAAAAATGCAACCAGATTATCATGGAACTCTCTACGAGACTCATCCCTCTTGCTTATGAGACCTGCAATGTCCTCCTAGAACAGCAAAATATAGTTTAGGGAAGGTACCTCTATTTAAGCAGTATTCTTAAATAGAACTAGGAATCCTATAGATATGACTGATCTAAAAAGCTAGCTGTAAATCATCCCTGTTCATATCTACTTGTCTACATTGAGTTGTTCCAATGTGTACAAAGATGCAGTCCTACTTAGCAGTAAGGGTGTGCAGAACTAAAGAGAGAGGTGCAAGAAAGGAACTTGGCGCCAAGGCACCAATGTGTACTCGCGTTTGCCCAATAGACCTCCCCCCCGCTAACAAATATTTTAAAAATATTCTAAATAGCATATTCTTATTCCAACTCTAAACCTAATTGCTTTTAAAGGGCTTATCCATCTAAAATTTCGAAATTTAACTTTTTGCATTTTCTAATGCAACTTTGTGTTGTAATCATCATGCTACAAACTAAAGTATCATAACTCATATGGAAAAAAGTTATGAGCCCTCACACTTCGCTATTCTGGCATTTCAAGTGCGAATTCTTGCTACTGCGCATGATATCATAACGAGTACGCAAAACATTTTGATCGCTTGTTAGCATGGATTCCACTAGCACGTCCTGCAAACGTCGTGGAGGACGGTACTGAGTGGCTGGCTGGTCTCACGAACGGAATAAGCTGCACCAATGGTTAGCATACAGAAGGGAAATCCGTTACCATTGATCAGTCACTGACAGATAGAGCTAAAAGACAGGTGAGACTTGTCTATGTGTTTGTTTTTAGACCCTGGTCAAGTAGTAACAATTAACAACGTTGAGGAAAACACGGCAAGGGGTAAAGGAAAACTATAATGCCACAGCAATGTATTTCAATTCCTTTCATGGACTATCCGTGATATGTGTTCAAAAATGGATGACACAATGGAGGAGGAAGAAATGTTCGCCAGCCCTAATACTGTTTGTACCAGATGTCCAGTTTTGGAAAAGAAAATTGTATTCTATCAGAAAACGATCAGTTGGCCTGAAAGATCAAAGAGTAAATTAGAAGACTCTAATCAATGCAAACTCTACTTCATCTAACGCAGAAGCCATTACCCTACAAGTTGTACAGCTTTAACGCATTGCTTATAGGTCTTAAGTGACTGTTTACAAAATTTGACAAGCTATGAGCTGCAATACGTAATAGATACTGGTACTCATCATTCCTGAACTTGGATTTGCTTCTCAAATCAAGCCTCAAGTGTTTGTGGTAGCAGTCCATCTGGGTCATTGGCCTCGACATTTTCTTTATCTTGGGCATCCGAATCGTCAACTAGTAGCTTTCCGTGGCATGCACCTATTACCATACACGTTGTACAAGTAGTAGTAGGCCTGGCTGTGCAAGCACACGGTCATCATTGCCATCATCTTCTAACTGATAATCAGTAGCTTCATCATAAAATGACGATTCACTGTCACTGTTTGCCATTTTAATGAGCCATAGCGTGCCAAGACAAGAAGCTTTCTGACGCTTTGTTTATCAACTGATATAGGCCTAAAGAAGGCACTCGGTTTGATCCTCGTTACGACATCACGCAATGGCTATGAAAATTCGCACCTAGTGCCTCAAAACAAGCGCTAATTTCTACACCTTTCTCGCCAGTAAGAACAGAAATAATATGATATGCAGTGGAAAGACGGAAGTGTCGATTTTTGCTAAAAAAATATATTCGAAATTTTCGATGCATAAGCACTTTAAGTAAAATCTCGTCCAAGCCTGCATGTAAAAATTATCATTAAGAAAATCACACCCATTGCAGCTGTTGCATATCTAGTGTTGCTGCATTCCATAGTCGGCAAAACTACTTTGAAATAAATTGTGACAAAGACCCACAGCATTTTCTATAACAAATTGGCCACTTTACAATCCTTCCCCTCCCCTAGTTATTCAAATTCCCCCTAGCATATTAGCGTTTTGGGCTTTCCCAAATTTCCAGATTATTCCGAACCCCTTCCATTAGGCACTTAAGAGCAGGGTCCTGCAGCAACTTATTGGGCTTGCTACCCAGGTCTTCCCTTTATTTGCTCGCTAGGGGGCTCATGTTTCTGTTTGACCAAGTGCTTTCTAAATCTCTTGGTGGCCCCAAGAGTAGGCTAAGGCATAGTCACTTAAATCCATTCGACGCAAAACCTACCTGTTTAGCTACATCTGCCATGAGTTTAAAGGACATTTTGAATAGCTCCACCCCAGCGAACGCGATAGAGCAAAGCAGGATTGTCATTTAAGTCCTACTCTTGAGTCCCGAATAAGCGGGAGGTCCTAATAAGCAGAGGAGGGTTGGAGCATTCCTAAAGATGAAATAAACGTGGGGGGATTCAGAATAAGCGGAGGGTTGGAAAGTTGGGCTAACTGTGCATCAATCAGTATTAATATAAAAATTTTGACAGTCATCACTGTAAGCAAATACTATTGAGAAAATTGCTTCATATCACTCTTACATTACTTGGGAAACTCAACCACAGCACCAACTTTTTGGAGGTTTTTTCTGAAAAAATCCAATATTTTAATTGCTTTGACTCTAATATTAAGTGCGATGCCCACTCGTACTATGCAACAGAAGTTCAGGTTGCCTTTATACATCATACCTAACTTGACTCGAATATAATACACAACATTCCAGTCTGGCAATTTAACGCTTCGCATGTTCGCACTTCAGATGTTTTTCACAACATGAAGGTATCTCCTTGTCGGTTATGTGTTAAGTTCCTTCAGGCGTTCTTCTAGATACATTCTGCACGTTGTGCTTTCTTCATCAATCTTGGATGCTTGCTGAGGTAGGAACCTCAAATTTATCGATCTATACTGGTGGCCTGTAGCCAGGTGGTAGAACTTACTACAACCACCAGAGATTTGGTTTTTGTACTATACCCTGTGTAAATCTTGGTGATAATCAATTACCCCACTCGAAAAGGCACAGAGCATTCATTCCCATTGCACCCGCTCGGCAGGCGCCCTTGCTAGAATTAACCATGCAATTGATTCGAGTCGAGTCAAGTGCGACGTCAAACATAATTGACAGTTGTAACTCGCATTTGACTTAAATCAATCATAAAATTAATTGGAATCGAGTTAAGTGCGATGCATAAATAAGCCCTAACTCGCATCGAAATGGGCAAGTAAACGGTATGATAAGATGTATGCAGATAAATATGCGAACATATGTCTGAGCCACATGATAATAACTTTGCAGTGGTTGTTTCACTTTCTTTGCTTCTAATTCCATCTCTTGATGCATAGTTTTGACTTACAAACAGCATGAAGTTGAACAACCAAAAACAGTGGATGGCGGCAGGCCATCATCACAGCCTCGATTGACAGATTAAAAACTTCCGAGCAACTTTTCGGCTATGACATGGCATTTACATGACCTGTTGACCTGCATTTTACAGCTGCCGATGCTTTTATGCAGAGAACAAGTCGTGCCTTCTTTTACTCTCACTATAACGAGAATCTGGATTCTTATGTCTGCCAACTTCAAAAAGAGTAATAGGGAACAAGAAATTCTCACCTTGTTACTACAGCTTCTAATTGTAGCTTGATCTGAAGAAAGGTTGGCTTCTGCATTCAAAAGCTGAAAGAACAAAACAAGAAATCAAAATTACGTCCAAGGCTGGGCATTAAACATAGGAGACAGAATATTCAGATCAACATATGATAGGCTACCCATGACGGACGTCCAGACCTTAGAGGAGAGAGTAGGGTCTTTAAGGAAATTTTGGAAAGCATTCCCATGACTCCTTCGGTAAAATCTATATTTTATCCAGACTTTTCTGGAAAAACGACCCTGTCAGTCTGGCCTGTGTGGCCAAAATTCTACCCTTGATAACTGACAGCTGGTGTTTTTAGCACCGTATTAATAAGACTTTTGACGAAATACCATAAAAGACTAGACTAATCAATATTTTTATGATTAATTAAGGATCAGTGCTCATTTCCAAATCTTTCATCATATCAATAAAATCAGAAGACTTATCGAATAATCCAAGTGAACTTATAGATAAATTGACAAATTAGACCTGTTTGTAGTTGTTAGTCAGCTGATTTACAAGTTCAAGGTACTTGAGTCATTGTTGATTTGCAGTATTTGCCAGATTAGATTCGAAACCTACTTTTAACTCAACTTTGTAGAAATACTTGTTTTGAAAGTCTACAAAGTTAACGATAAAACATAGGACAGTCAAACTTCAAATCCAAATTTAAAAAATTAAATTCTTCTGTGCTGACCACACATGCAATTTCTCCTTGTCCTACTGTATGAAAATGCTTGAAAAGATAGTCCTCTGTGCATTACTCAAAAGCCGCTTGCGTACCTTGGAATATGTTGTAAGGCTTTTCAACTTTACACAATGATGAGCATTTGTCAATGAAGTTACAGCATTCTTCAGCAATGGACACAAGTCTTCTCCCATACCAATATCCGTTCTCAATTTCTTTAATGAAGACACTTTATCACTCAAAGCTAGAAACTTTTTATGAACTGATAGGGTTGACACTTCTTTGAGTTTTGATTCTGCTGCTGCTAATGATGATTCTAGCTGTGTTTTCTTTTGCACTAACAACTGAATTTCCAACTTCATTTTCTCTGATATCAACTTGCTACTTTGTAACTCTGACTGTAGGGAGCTAATTTTCATATTTAAATTCTCAATCTCATTAGATGCTGGCTGTGTACTTCTTGGTGATCTATAAGGAATCCATAGCATACTTCCAATCATCAGGCACATTTGGTAAAATAAATTATATATTGCAAATTTCCCCCATGGAAAAAGTAAAATTCTGTTGATAAATGTATGTAAAAAAAAACTCGTATAAAGGCAATTCCTAACAGGCCAGCATGGAGGGGAGAAGCTAAATTTCCCTGGACCACGAGCCTGAGTGGGAATCCGGGAATACATAAGATTTGAAAATTCTTAACAACTTTGCTTCAGATATCATTACTTTACCTATACCAAATTTGCCCTAGTCAAACAGGAAACAGAAAAAAGTAACAGCTTTTTCTCTTTGATGACTTGCTTTGCAGTTCAACCAGGCCCCTTTAAGGGCTCTTGGCAGGTCTAGTTCCCAAATATTTCCTAGTCATGAGTATAGGACAATATTTCATCAGATTTATTTACTGTTCTCCTCAAACCAATGTACTTCTTTTACAATGAATTATAGAATACCCATTGCTTCTGACTAAATACAACGCAAGAAAAATGTGTAATGTGAACGCAACAGTCGTTCCACTTTAAAAAACTGAGAGCTCTTTCCAATCTAAGCACTAATCCCTTAATTCCCGCCCATTGCTTTGACATTTCATTAAAAGCTCTTTCCACGGGTGGATCAATAAGGTTCCTTAGAAATGGTAGACCAAATATCTCCTGATGCCTCAAAAGTATCTGATGAAATGATAATCTAGGATAACTACTTTTGAGACCCAAGTGCTTCCAACTCACTGACATGCCTGCACTGTTTGTGCTGAATAAAGATCTGATATATATTTGTTCCTATCATACCAGGTTTTTCTAGAATAAGATTAATTTTTTCCTTTACCTACTATTGCTTTTCCAGGTTGTCAGTTTCTCCCAGGTGTGTCTGAATGGAGCCAATTATGAACTTGGAACATTCTAACAAACTGCAAATTCATACAATATGGCTGCTTGCCACTCGAATTTTGGTCAAAGTTGGAACTCAGTAAGTATTAGAGTTTTACCAAAAATTGACTGTCAACTCTATTTCAGGAATGATAGAAAGTTGAATTAGTTTAAATATTGGCCAGATTAAATTTCATAATCACTCGTGACAAGAATTTGGTGTATCCTTTAAACACTGACCAAAACTGCTCAATATGAATAAGAATAAAAATATGCAAGTGGGCATCCAAACTTGTCAAAAGAACTCGTATGTCTGCAATTTCAAGCAAATCTCATGGGATGAAAATGAATTAGCCAACAAAGCAACTGAAGCAAACAGCTGCCAAAGAACTTCTCTACAATCAACTATGGATGCAATTCACCCTCCTTGATTGTCTTGTGTTTTTGCTATCTGGAATTGTGCTGTTCATTTTTCAGGATTTAACTACTTGGATAATCCCTCCTCTATCAAATTTTAAATTATTCAGCAAAATCGGGCATAGTCAAAACTTAGGTTTCTAGTACAATAATTCTAAAAAAGAGGTTCCTTGAAATATAAATATGAGGAAAGTATTGTTTGACCTGGTGTGCAACAATCTTGCACACTACCATTTGATTTATTATTAGTGTTGGGAATCTCCAATTGCGCCTGCGTCACTAATCACTCTTGTTTACAAGTAATGTAGGAAGGTTATTTCATGCAGCTATATACGTAGATATTACGCTGAATCTCACTATGAAACTCAATATAGGGAAATTAGTAATTGTTTCTGTAGCGTACTTTTGATAAACATTTAGTCAATAGGATGCAATTTCTCATGTTTTTCTTAATTTTTACTGGGTAGAGTAATCGCAAACTTTGATTTCTATTGGCTGTGCTATTTTTGTTATCCTCATTTATCATTATATATATATATATATATATATATATATATATATATATATATATATATATATATATATATCGGCAAATAGACAGTAGAGGAAGAGAGTAGTACGAAGTAGTACGAAGTGTATGTCAGGTTTTAATGGGAAGGAAATACTTAAAACGTACACTGGTGCTTCTCTGGAGTTATTCTATTCATTTATCCTCGAATTAGAGTTTGATTAGGAAATTGAGTTCCTACAATTAGTATGTACACAGCCGGGGTATTTGCACTTTAACTGAGCAATTGCAACATTCAGCTCCAAACCAATAACAGAAAAATTCGAATTAAACAAGATAATCAAATCAGTCTAACCGCATAATTGAAAGAGTCAGCTACAACCAGATAATTACATCAAGGGTAAAAATGTTTTAAGCCAATCAGCTTCTTTGTTTATATCAGCATTTGCCAATCAGAACAGGCAAAAAACAACAGAAAATTGTAAGAAAATAATTTTAAGCAGATTCGAAATAAGACTGAATCACAGGTTTATTGCAGTGGAGAAACACAACTTTTACACGACTTCCGTATGCAACCGTCAATTTATTTTACCGTGCAGAGTTTTATATTTTCAGGAGTAGAGAGATTTCCAGAAATTATGCCGTTTTCGTTTTCGACATATTTCTGTAAACAGCCTATATCTTGTCAGGGTGGCCAACAACAAAATGAAATATTTTCCAGGGATTTCAGGGAATCTTCTGCCAAATTTCCTGGGTTTTCCAGGGGAGTTTTTGCTTTTACCCATCCACATTCCATTCTGCGTTTTACTTTAAACTTTGTTTCCGTTGTTGGAAAGCCAGGCTTCTCGCCACACAACACACGTAGGGTCCATACGCGTTTATAAGGACATAGTTCTCAGACTTTCTCTGACTTTCTGGGGAAAACTGGCACTTTCTTCCCTGACCCAGAGTGCAAAAAGACCATATTTTCCCTAACCCTAATGAGAAAGTACCAAAAAATATAACCAGCTGCACTGAGGGGCCACAGATGTAGAAATGCAACTAAAAGCTTGATATTTCCGCCAATAAATCAAAATGTATCTTCCCTTTTCCAGAGGTACCATAGCGGGAAACGGAGTCCCAGAAAATTTTTTTGGGGTAACGCCCTTTAGGACGTAGGAAAACATCCTTTTGCAGAACAGAATGTCTTTATTTTCATCATTACTCTTCAAAGGATGAACACCATTGCTAGAAGCAGAAAATCTTATCTCATGCAGGGTCAGACTTAGAGATGAATATTGGGGAGGGGGATGCAGGCAGTCGAAGTTTTGATTTTTACTGACTGGTTCGAACAGTGGCAGCGGCCTGTTATTTCTGGGGAGGGATGGCTAACAGCATGTCATATACTAGAAAACAAATGGAAATACCCTGATTGAAGTTAAATACTAATTTTATTTAAACTGCATGCAAACTTGTAGAGACAATAAGTTAAGGGTTGTAAACAGAAAGAAGAAGGCATCGAATGCGCGAGCGGAGCGAACGAAACCATTGCTTTCGGGTAACACCCTCTAGAATGTCGGAAAACGCCCTTTTAGCATACAGGACAAGAATTATGCTCATGATTGATCTCTAGTTAGAGAAAGAATACATGCCCTCCTATGAATCTTTTTTGAATTTGGTGGTTCAGTACACTACACCCTATCTCAGCTGATGCCTCTTCATCTTTATAAGTTTCGTGAAATATACATCTTTTGTATTCATCAGTGCACTATTGACAGGTTTTGGAATTCATGCTTGGAAATGAATTTCTTTTCAAAAAGCCGGATAAGTGTGATTTTACATTCATAGAGGCTTCCCTGTTTTATTCAACAATAAACAGATTTGTAAAAAAGTTTGTCATATCTGTTTTGCCAGATACAAGATCGATTACGGGACCAGGGGCTCTCTTTCACTGAGCACATGGCATGGTGAATTTACTTGGCACTGCAGTTCGGTACCCTAGTTGCAAAGAATGTTACTTGTAATGTTGAAGTATAGCTTGAGACACGAGGAAATATAACGATAAAATTCTTATTGCAGCTGCTCTTGATATGGCTTCACACCTAACTCCATTTCTTTGTCTAGCTGACATCTGCTTAGTGCCTTCCTTTTTCGATTATGGCTATTTATAGTACTGTTTATGGGCTTCAGCGCTCTTTTTCCTTCCCCGGCGCACCTTCACAATGCTTTGCTAGGTGGCCAAGGAGCCCGACCCCATGCCAGGCCGCTACTGGGTACAAACTATTGCAGAATTGGTCGAATCATACAAAAATGTTGCAAAATTTACCGCATGGTAAGAAAACATTGTACATTCTATCAAATGCTACGAAAATATTGCAGGATTTACAACAGGGAGGGAAAGCATTAGGGGTGCCCCACCCCAAAAACCCACCAGTATGTCCGTCTATGGTTTCCTCTGAATCCATGCCAGTTAACAGAGAAGAGACATTGTCTACCCAAAATCAAACACGTAGCAGCACTGCAAGGCCAAATATTTTTACACAGAAAGCTGCTTCAAAACGTAAGTCCTCAGTGGTGGGTTGCAATTTAGGGTTTTCCAGGGTATTTTTCCAGAGGCAAAGAAAATCCAGGGCTTTTCAGGATCTTCCAGGGTTTCCAGGGTTTGTTGGCCACCCTGCTTGTGCTGAAGCTAGCGGAATTCACCCTAGTGCTTACATTCTAGACCCACGTTGTACTTAGCACGGCTAATAGAAGTCACCTCACTTTCATGTTTTCATCTCATATTTCACGGAGGGTTGCCCTTCAGCATTGATGATTTTCGAGGGGTCCTCCAATTAAGTACTTACAAAAACAGATTAAATTAACATAAAGGAATACAATATTACCAACTATAAACGTATATAATTAAAAGACCACAATAAAATATATAAAATTGATAAAGAAAACAAACAGAAAAGTTTGTAAGTATGATTTAAAATCAAGCGTTGCTATAGCTTGCTTTAATTTGGTAGGTAAGCGGTTTCATGTTTTGGCACCCTTACAACAAAAATTTTGGGCCATCAGAAGATCTCTTTTGAGGCAGTCATAGGTCAGTGGAAATATTGCGAAGATTGTGAGGGGTTCGATGGGAGATTTATGTGCATAAATCACTCATGTCTTGAGGAGTTAGCCCATGTATAGACTTGAAAACCATCAATTTTGAATCCTGAGCTACGGGTTCCTCACTTGTTTTCTAGCCCAACCTGAGCAGTAAAGGTATGCCTGGAGCATCAAAGCTGCTTTTGTAAATTCCTACAGCTCTATTTTGCAATTTCTGCACGCGGATTTCTTCAGTTACACCACAGCCATAGAAATACTACAGTCCCTTTGCAAATTAATAAAATGGTTTGGTGGTGCTGCCTTCTTTTGAATGTGGCTTGAATATCTCTACCTTACTTAATGCTTTCATCGCCCAATATTAGAGCCAGAAGCTAAACAATGCTATATCCTGGCAAAATGTGTTCGTTGCAATATTGAAGGGTGTGGCCTCAAAAGTTCCATTTTGGGGCTCCCTTGTTTGAAATTTTGTAGTATAGTACTATTAAGAATTTAAAATGAAATGAAATGTTACTCCATAGGGGTATAACAGGGAAAATTAACGAGGAGTAGGTAATTGTAGGTACATCCTGAAAAAACAATTGTAGGTATGGCGTGGGTAGAAATCGCCTGTACAGTAGGTAGGATGAGCTAATCTAGCGTGGCAGCCCTGGTCTCAAGACACGGCACTAGTCGTTGTGGTGCTAGTCCTTATTGGTGGAATGATATCTCTTGGCATTAAAGCTGAAGTAGAGCCATGCTCTACGCTCCCATCCATAGAAGTACTAGGACTAGAATGAGTGATCTATTGTTCTTAGCTCTTTGGATTGACACATGCATGTGGAAGCAATATGGCTGCAAAAAGACTGTTGTTGCGACTGATGACCGACTTTGTAACGGAGATTTTCTCCAAACTATTTAGCAGACATTGATTTTCATACCATCTGCAGCCGATTTCCTACAATAAAGAATGGGAAGAATAACAATAGATGAGTAAGATGAGCGCCATTTACATCAGCAAGTTGTTTTAGGCTGTGTTGTTCTGCTACTGTTCTAGCTTGATGGTACAATATGATAGTAAACAAGGTGAAAGGTTGTTCTAA
>WIPJ01000114.1:428408-439715 GCA_018155075.1 Cassiopea andromeda
TGGGGAGTTCCAAAAATAAAGTCCTGTATATTGCGATTAGCTATTTTCACACATTCTTTCAAATACTAAAAAGGACTCTAAAAAGGAAAATAGTAAATAATGTGGATTTAACTTAGTATACCTCAGTAATATAACTTAATGTACAACTAAATATACCTCAGAAGACCAATACCTCGCACGAAATCCTCGAAAGTAATACTTGTGGGTTGTTATAAGCGCGAGGGGCTTAAAAATTTCGAAAACTAACAATCACGGGTGACGATTGTTTGATAATCAAGAGTAAGTAAAAGCAGAAAGTAAGAACAGTAGACACGATGGCCATGCAAATAGAATGGGATAGTAAACCAGTGGAGGTTTTTCCAGAAAAGTAAGGGGGCAGCGTAGCTGAACTTTCCCAATATTTTGGAGATTTCGTGTCGAGTATTTGCTGCGTACACGTTTTTCTAAGAAAAAAACTGATAAGACAATTGAGACTCAGCCAAATAAGTTCTCTTATTTACAAAATGTGGGCTTAGACTTTAGTCGATGGCACCTGGAGAGAACTTTGCCCCCCCCCCCTACGAATAACTGCTAATGTAGTACACACAGCGATGATGCAGATAAGATGGGGAATCAAACACAGGTAACTGTATCTAACACTATTATGTAGGCATTACCCCCCAAGGATTCGCTGGCGCTATTGCTAGAAGTGCTCTGCACTGTCATTATGTCATTCCAAAACAGAATTCAAAATGCCCTCCTAATCTATTTCAGCTTCCTGGGTGCTGGGGATTCAATAGTCTCTCGGAAGGATCCTATTATCGCATATTCCCTTGTTTTTAGTGAGGCTGCACTTTTCACGACGCATTGCATGTACACATTTTTGTCAACAGATCTCTACTATCAAGTGGATATATGCTATCGAACACCTTGCATGATAGAGATTTCCATAAGAAGGAATCACTTCTATGACCGCAGCGTCCCCACACGGAACAGCAATAACTAAAATGAGGTTCTACAATTCCTACAGTGGCGAAGTTAGAGGTCCTGCTTGTCCTACCCGGCAGGACTAAAATATTTCAATAAAATCAAAATTTCTAAAAAGGTGGCTAAAATTTAATTTTCAAGCGAAGGTAACATTTCCCAACCCGTTAGCTCGTTCTTTCATAGCGAACTCATTCAACACAGCTTTTGTTTTACCATTTATGAAATCATTTTTAATTGGCTACCAAAGAATATCTTTGTTTTGAACCCAACTCCTACCATCTGAGATGGTAGGAGCTGGTAGAAGCTGAAACAAAAGAGTATTTCAGCACGTCTTTGTGCCTGTACTACCTCACAATGGAAAAAACAACCGCTCTCCTGCCACATTTTACTGGTAGGAGCTAGGACGGTATTGCGCGATGTCATGGAGCTGCGCTGGAATTGAACATTTTGATTGGCTGAAGGGCTTATCACGTCATTGCCTTAGAACCTTTTGTGGTGACAGCTCCTGCATACTCTGACATGTAGGACGCTTGTAACAGTCAAAATCAGGGTTTGAACTTACGTTGTAGCTGTGGACAGTAGTTCTAAGTTTTCGAAATGGCCGAAGAAAGAAGCCGAGGAGCAAAATATATCATTTGTGAACGTATAAAGAAATCATTCAGTGCAAGAACTGTTGGCGAGCAGAAGGAGATCTTGCAGCATAAGAAGCTCCAGCTAAAACTAAGGGCCTAGAACTGCCAATCGCCAGTTTAAGGATGACTGGTATTCAAAGAAAGAATGGCTTTCTGGCTAAACTAATGTACAAAGATTGTTTTGCTGCCCGTGCCTTTTACTTGCTCCAGGAAAATCGCAAACATGGACAAGACAAGGATATGCCGATATGCGTTGTTTTCTATCCGATTGCAGAAAGCATGGGCGATCGAACTGCCATTTGGAGCCCTATAAGAAATGGAAGACATTTGATGCGATAGAAAGGGTCGATATTCTATTCTCAAGAGCGAGAAGAGAAGAGGTGCAGCGCCATAATGAGCAGGTAAGGCAGAACAGGGAGACGCTTAAAACCATTTCTGAAGCTATTTTATTCTTAAGCAAACAAGAATTAGCCTTTAGGTGTCACGATGAATCTAAAGATGGCCTTAATAAGGGAAACTATTGGGAGCTACTTGAATGCTTTGCAAAATATGATTCTGTCTTTGAACGTCGTCTCCATAGGGAGTTGACAGAAGGTGAAATGATACATTCTGGTGTTTTCACTGGCGTTTATTCAGAGATTCAAAATGATCTCATTGAATGCATAGATTCTGTCATCCAAGATCAGATTGACAAGGAAATTGAAAATTGTAGATCCTTGAGCATTCAGGTAGATGAAACAACCGATGTTTCTCTAAGGAGCAGCTCAGTGTCATCATTCGTTTGGATAGAGAAGGTGAAATAGTTGGGAGGTTTCTGAAACTTTTTGATGTTAGTTCTGATAGATCCCACTTTTCCTTGGTTGTTGGTTTATGAAATACATTTGCGAATAGAATTGTCCTCATTGTTTATGATAATCATATTTTGCTTCCAAATATTGGTTTTAAGAGAAGCTAATGAGTCTCACTGTTCTGCCTTACAATAAAAGCCCGCAAAGATGTTATGAACCTCAAGGCTTTAGAATGGCAAGGAAGAGTTAAATCATATTTTAGCATACTGAAGGTACACTTTGCCAACACTTGTTGGAATATAAAGCATCAGCTGATAGCTTAACTCAATTGGAGTTTCCATTGAGGACTAATTTGCCTAGCAATTACAATTTGATAATTATAAGATGCAATTTTTATCTCAAAATCTTTTTTTAACAGTGAAATATATGATTTAATTCTATGTAGTACATGTTTTACAGCAGTTCTGAAAACACCAATCTGTGATTTAGAAGGGGACAATAAAAATGGTGTTCAAATCTATCTTCAATGTAAAAGTGAAGTCATGCAAATTACATTATACTTGTAGGAGGAAATGTAAGTCAACTTTAAGTATCTGAAAATGGTTACTTTCCATAGAGTGTTTCAAAACAGCAGGGTTAAGAAAATTTTTGAGATCCCCTCTTATGTGTTTTCCTTTCATTCCAAAGAGGCAGGACTAACTTTTTCATCCTAGCTTCGCCACTGACTTCCTATGTATAGTTTATTTAAAGCTTCTAAAGGCAAAATAGATTCAGCATGTTCTAAGAAAGCAACTGCTTTAGATACTTTAGACACAGAATAATGAATAGGCAGAAGGGAAACTCTGCTCTTTTCAAAGGGCAACGATTTTTTCACGCATGCGTCAATATGGGGTACGTCCCAACAAGGCCAGTGAAGGGTTTATACGGACTTTCTGAAAAAAATTCCCCCGACTTTTGCTTCAAAAGCACAAATTTTCCCTGACCTATTTCTCTAAAACCTATATGTTTTTCCCTGACCTCTTCTGAAAAAGCAAATTTTTCCCCTGACCTGATTGGATTAATAATGATGCAAGTAAAACATAGGAAGATATTTATTTTTCAATTTAGCAATATGTAGATATTTTAGAAACTTCATACAAAAAATATGAAGATGCTGTAGGCCAATGAATAATAACATTCTATTTAATAAACAAGATGAAGTTGTTGAACAGCGTTTCACACGAGTTGGTAAACCCATAGAAATAGTAGGACTAGAATGCTGGATGGATCACGTGATACAGTTAATCTATGGGGATATAAAATGGTAGCCCAGTGAAGGCAAGAGCAAAAGTGCGGGAATCACACTGCAATCTACAAGTACTATAGCTTCGGTCTGAAATTCTCGCATTTGTAGTGTTGGCGAAGTATATTCCATGTATAGATGCAAAGAGGAAACTCTGCATAGTATATGATATATTGCTAATTAAAGAAATTTAATTGCTTACGATTTAGAATTTTACACACTGGAACTAAGTGTTGAACTACGAAAATACAAGGTAGGCCTATGAGCCGTGCCGCTTCAATCCAAAACATTTCTCTTCAAACACAACAGAATGCCATAATTTAGCTCTATGCTTCACTGCAGTTTTTTTGCTACTGATGCCTTTCTTTGGCCTACTTTAGGATTTGTTTTTATTGTCCATGCAGTATACGTTCAGCACCAGTGTTCACTTTTCAATTCCCCCTGTTCAATTCGCTCCTAGAATCATGGTTGTTTCATGTGCTGCATTCAATTGCACAAATCGCCGCATTCCTGGTGGGAAAATTTCATTTCACGGGTAAATGTTTGTAAGTTAAGTGGCTGTAGCACCCAACAAACAAGTGATTTCTATAGCGGTTACATATGTATAGACTCAAAATGGCTACAATCAAAAGCAGTATGTATTTGCAGAGACCAGAATGAGAAATGCACACTTTATTCTACAAAATGAGAGTGTTCATTCTTTGGACTTATATAAAATATTAAACCTAGATTATATCTTAAACCTATCCAATATAAAGCTTTATGAATGTTGGTAGATGAGGAAAACTATAGCTCTGTAGGAAAGACTGCAATGCAGATAAAGGAAGAGGTTTGGAAGATGTATCCCAGTAAAAACTTTTGACACCACATCCTTAACTTTCACATATAATACATCTCCCAATAATACAAAACTAGATATCCCCATTTTGAGGAACTACACAATTTCATAAGTACAAATCTATAGCTTTGATTTACAACTGCACAAGCTTTGACAAGTAAACCCTTATTTTACGATTTGAGTGGTTGCAAACTAATTTATAAGTAAAACCTTTTCTGACTAAAATTCAGTCTATAACTCATGGACATAAACATAAATTATTATTTTTAACCACAGGTTTCCCATTGACAATGCAGCTCTTCTGGAAAAGTGGCTTTTTGCAGTGAAGAGAGACAAGTTTTCCCCTACAAAAAGTCCCTTCATTTGCAGTGATCACTTTTTGGAAAGTGACTGCAATTACTCTTCTACCCTCCCTCTGTCAGCAACTTTGAAGAAACGAAAATTGAAACAAAATGCAGTTCCATCAATTTTTGACATTCCAGCACATTTGAAAAAACAGCCAGTAAAGGAGCGGAATCCAAACAAGAGGGTATCTCAGGCTCCACATCCACACTCACTTTCAGAACATTCTTCGCCAAAGAAACCTAAGTTTGATCATATATATGCCTCTAATGCATCCACCACAAAACTTAAAGCTGAATTTACCACAAGGTTAAAAAAGAAAAATCTTATAATCTATAACTTGCGCCGTAAGAACTTGAGAAGGGAGAAAACAACAAAAGGCTTAATGATTAGAATTGAAAATGCAAAGCTTGTTTCCAAAGAAAGTTGTATGGCATTAATTAACAACTTTGGTCATTTGACCTCACAACAAAGAGTGCTCTGGATCTCGGTATGCTACAGAAATAAAGGAGTTTGCTATATCCCTTCATTTCTATAGTCCAAAAGCTTACATGTTTTTGAAAAAATATCTGTCACTTCCCCATCCTTCAACTATTCGTGCATGGTCAGCTGGAATTGAATGTGAGCCAAGATTTCTAAAGAAACCACTATCATACATTGCAGACCTAGTAAAAGATTGTCAGATGGGTTTCACACTACTTATTGCTGAAATGAGCATCAAAAAGGGAACAACGTGGGATCCACAACATCAAAAATTTGTAGGGACAGTTGTTTATGGAAACATAAAAGCTGAGGATCCTGATAATATAGCCACAAATGTCCTTGTGATTATGATAGGTAGCTTAAAAAAGCCTTTAAGTATTCCACTGGGATACTTTTTAACTCACAAGCTAAATAGTGATGTGCTTTGTCAACTGACGAAAGAGTCCATTAAGATGCTCCATGGGGTTAGTGCACATGTACATGCCGTCATATTTGATGGTGCATCCAAAAATGTGGGCATGGCTGAAAAACTTGGGTGCAATATAAAAAATCTTGATGGCTCTTTTCCTCATCCATGTCATCATGACAGAAGGGTTCATGTTATTTTTGACATCTGTCACATGATCAAACTGGCAAGGAATACTTTTAGTGACTTAAAAAATATTTTGTACAACTTTCAATGAGAAAGTTTCTTGGCAACACATTCTTCTTCTATATCAAACTCAGTAAAAAGACATCCTACATCTTGGAAATAAACTTAAGTCTCAACACGTTAAGTAGCAAAACCACAAAATGAAGGTAAAATTTGCCACACAATTATTTAGCCATTCTGTTTCTGCAGCAATAACATTTCTGAGGAATATAAAACTGACAGGATTTGAAGACAGCAAGCCAACAAGTGACTTTATTCTCTCAATGAATGATGTAATTGATGCAATGAACTCAAAGAGCAAATTTGGCAAAAATACCAAACAGCCAATAAATACCAGCAACTTTTATGAAATTGAAGGCAGGCTTCATGAAGCCATTGAATTTCTAAAATGTCTGAAAGACACAAATAGCATGCCCTTGATTGAAGGTCCCCAGAAAACTTTTGTCAATGGCTTTTGCATTTCAGCTTATTCTATTCTGACAATAAACAGAACTCTTCTTGTAAGGGGAGAATCACCCTTTGAATATATTTTGACTTATTGATTTTCACAAGATCCCATTGAAATGTACTTCTCCAAGATTCGTAGCCGCTTTGGACGGAACAATAACCCTACAGCACTGCAATTCAAATATGCCTTGAGATCACTATTATTAAAAAATAAGATTGAATCACCCAGCACTGCAAATTGTGTACCTGTTTCAGAGCAGGAATGCAGTGCTACTGGTACTGGAAAAGTGGACTCAGCAGTATGTGATTTGTTGATGTCATCAAACTTATGGCGTGCTGATGTGCTACACTATATATCTGGATTTATTGCAAAAAAAATTTTGGAATCAATTGACTATCCAGAATGTGCTGCAGTGCTGTACAACAATGCAGATACATCAATTTTTTATGTCCATACAGGTGCAAAGTCTCTTCTAACTTGCAAAAAATACGGAAATCTGTTGTTGCCATCTTATTCAGTCTACAAGGTAGTGGCTTGTGTTGACAAACTGGCTAGAAGACCACTCTGCAAATGGTCATCTTTTAATAAGCAAGACCAACTTGCTATTGCAATGTCTGTACTCAAAGAAACCAGAAACACCACATTTCTATCTATTCAAAATCACTCCAAGGAGACTCATATCCTTGATAATAATCTGAGAGATGACCATGTTACTTTCATTATCAAGGAGATAGTGCAACACTATCTGACACTCTTTTTCCATCACTTTAGTAGAGTATATACTAAAAGAATGATTACAAACAATAAACCATCTAGAAGAAATAGACTTACAAAAACCATCTTGTTCTACAATGAATAACAAAGTTGAGTATCGTTCAAATTGTAGTCGACAGTGAAAGATCCGATTTATATAAACTTTAAAGTTTTTACCGCATGTCAGTTACACATAGAAATTTTGAAACAAAAAGATTAATAGCAAGACCGAGGTATGTAGCTCCTTTAGTAGCTTCCAGTTTAAGACAAATTCTGTGCTTCCACAAAGCTTTTATATTCAAGTTCTTAGGGTGAATACATCGAGCCAGCTCATAATACTTCCATTCAGTTGTTTACAGCAAAGGCTGAATCAAATGTAGATCGCATATTAAATGTGAAATATTGATTTTCTTAAGGTCTTTCACATATATTGTTATGATAACAATTTGACTAGAACAGGTAAAAGCTGGTAGATTTCCGTTATTTTCCATATATTGAAGTAGATACAAAAACGAAACATTACTATTTGGTGATAGCTTGTTCTTATCGCAGGTAAACATGATTGCACTGTCGCAATACCACGGATTTGGCAAAAAGACACATTTAAATGATCCACTGGGCCGCCATATTAACTCCGCACATATTAACTATCCCGTGATTTTGAGAACAATAGACCTCGCATTCTAGTCCTATTACTTCTATGAGTAAACCCATATCAGTAATTCGATGCGCCATCAAGCACATTGTTTGCGGTTAATGTGATAATTATATTTGTAATTTGATCGAAAGATTAAACAAATGATGACAGATCTTTGTCAATTCGACTTTTTCCAGTGATAACTCTGTGCAGTGTAGGCTGTTATTGCTCGCTTCTGCTATCATTACATGCATATTAATGTTCTTTTTTCAAAAATGTCGAAGAAATTGAAACAACATATTTCAATGTCAGTTTGTTAGATTCTGATCTCTTCAAGTCATGGCTCTGTAAAGCTTCTAGAGGTACTCAAGCGAAATGCAAACTTTGCAAAGTTGACATATGCTTCAGCAACATGGGCATTGTGGCGATTAAAAGTCATATGAACAATAAAACTCATAAGATGCTGGAGTCAGAGCAGCAAAGAATTAAGAACTTCTTCAGCAAAAAATCTGAAGGTGCTTTAAAGCCAAGCGATAAGCAAGGTGATGGATATGCTTTCGATAGTGAAGTCTCCAAAGTGTCTTCTACTGAAACTCAATCCACACTTCCACACAGCCTCCAAGATGATGGCAAACTCACAGCCGAAATTCGATGGGCCTTCAAGCACGTTTTTTTGCGGCTACAGTGATAATTCAGTAAAAGACTCAATAAACAGTTTCTACGTTATGTTTCCAGATCGCAAAATTGCTTCAAAGATGGAATTAGGTAAAGACAAACTAAAATACGTTGTTAACTATGGAATTGCACCCTTCTTTGTTGAAGAGTTGAAGAAGCAAGTCGATGAATCAGAGTGGCTTGCTGTTTCTTATGATGAAAGCTTGAACAAGGTTACTCAGGAATCTGAAATGGACTTAGTACTCAGATTCTGGGACACTTGAAACAACAAAGTTCAAGTGCGTTACTGGGGTTCGATGTTTCTTGGGCATGCCAACTGCTGCCGACTTACTGAAAAATATAAATGACGCGTTATCCGGTTTTGACTTATCCAAACAAATCCAATTGTCGATGGATGGGCCCAGCGTGAACAGGAAAGTTCTTTCAGATATGAGAAAAGAATGAGAGGAAGCTGGTTTCAATCATATATTCAACATTAGTAGTTGCAATCTGCACGCAGTTCATGGAACATTGAAATCTGCAACAGAGGCAACAATGTGGAATCTTAAAGCCACTATGAAAGGATCGTTTGAGATATTCAAGGATTCTCCTGCTCGCCGTGAAGACTTCATCTCAATCACTGGTTCCACAATATTTCATTTACAGTTTTGCCCAACCAGGTTTGAGTATTTTTATCTACACGTTAGTTTCATCATATATCCATAAGCTTGGCTTCCAGAATCTCTTGCATACTAGATGGACGTTGACTCTAAAACTATTGGTGTATAATTATGCGGGTGATTCCTTCTGTTTTGATTGAAGCTTGAATTCATTTGTAGTTAATTTGGCTTCGTCCTCCTGAAAATGGGGGTACCTAAATTTTTTGTAAATACGATTGGCTAGGGGGAGGAATTATTTATTTTCTGGGGATTGCTCTTTAATAGGCCCAAATATTCAATGGAGGGATGCCACAAAACGTTTAACAGAAGCACTTCAGTGTAGGTTTTGAGTCATCTGAACATAGATAACCAAATGCTTATTAAGTTTAATTATCTTTAAGGGGATCGCTTCCCGCCTATAAAGCGTGGTATGTCTCTTAGCTTTGTTTTCATCATAAGGTGGGTTGAAGACCAGCAAGTGGCATCAAGATCAAAAGAAATTTGGCTGAATATAAAGAAGATCGTCGGTTACTGGGAGAAACTACCTGCTTCAAAAAGGCCATCTTCAAAGAGCTATTTGGCGGTTAAGAAGGGAGTAGAAGATGAATTGCTCGTTGCAAAACTTTTTCTTCAACTACAGCGCAAGCTTGTTGCAGCCGTATCTTACCAAGTATCAAACAGACGACCCAATGTTGCCATTTCTTAGGAAAGATCTGGAGAGACTGCATAGATCACTTTTGCAATTGGTAATCAAGCCTGATGTCCTCGAAAAATGTGAATCTCCTGCTGCGCTGCTACAAATTGATTTCTCAGATAATATCTACCTAAAGTTGAAAAATATCCATTTTCGATTTTCAAGGGAGCAGGAGCTTAAAAATTCACAACGGCAAGATAAGGTATCTCCAACTGATGTCAAAGCTTTTGAGAAAGAAGCTGCTATTATGGTCATTTCTATTGTAGAAAAGCCGTCAGAAAAAAGCCCTTTGAATTATTGTTTGGTCAGAACTGCAGATGCCTTTGATCCAGTTTTGATGATTTCCTCCACATCACTTTATCTTCGAAGTAAAATGAAAAAACTGCTAACCCACCTTGCTTCTTTAAAGATTATTAATTCCACTCTTGCCGAGAAAGCAATGCCTCAATATTTAGAGCTCCTAACTACTTTGAATCAAGATCATTTTGAATATGCTAAAACTTTTGACTACCAAGATTGTCGATTAGATTATTTCTTTTTCCAAAAATGAATTAAAATCGATTCTCAAGCTAGTTCTCGTCATCAGTCATGGACAAGGAAGTGTAGAGAGGGGATTCAATACCAACAAGAACATCTCTAAAGTTAACTTAAGTGAGAAATCAATGGTGTCAAGGAAAATGATCATAGATCATATGCAGAAAAACAGTTTACTTCCGTGAACTATTGAGCTAACTAACATATTTATCAAGTCTGTGAAATGTGCTCGTCAACGCTATCATTTTGATCTTGAAGAACAGATGAAGAAGGAAAAGTCAGATTTACGCAATCAGCAACTTGAGATTTTGAATGCTGAAATGAAAAACTTGATGAAGAGGAAGCAGCTATTAGTAGATGCATGCAAAAATTTAATAATGAATTTATTCGAGTAATTTGAGAAGCGAAGGAGAAGAATGACATGGAAGTAGTCATTAAAGAAAAGGCCTTGAAAAGAAAGAGTGAAGAAAAACAGAGTCAAGTCAGTGCTTTGGAAGATTCACTTGGAATTCTTAAAGAGGAACGTAAAAAGGTTATGTAAAATGTGATTAACACTCTTCCTTTTGTTCACATTGATACAGTCACGCAGTTTTCACTCTTGAATTTTTTTTATTTGTTTGATTTTTCTACTTGCTTCGTAAATCCTAAGTTTGATGAAAACAAAAGAACTTTCTAACCTATAACTTATTATCACATTTTCTTCCCTAGTTATTAAAGTGTTGTACATATTTCTTTGATGGTGAAAAATGAAAGATTTCCCTGACCTGCAGAATGAAAATGCTATTTTGCCCCTGACCACTGCAAGCTTCCCTGACTTTCCTTGACTTTCCCTGACCAAAGCAAAAAATGCCCTTTTCCCCCTGACTTTCCCTGACTGTATAAACCCTGCAGTGGTGTAAAAGTCGTGGAAAGTCATTGACTTACATATAGGAATCAATCCAAATT